>CP092881.1:71664548-71789265 GCA_030710605.1 Cordylochernes scorpioides
GATCAATACGTAGGTTTCTCAATTGTTCGGTTCAGAGATTATCACCCGGGGATCAATCAACTCTGTCAACGGGACATCTCACCGTACGGTCGACGTTCTCTAAAATTAAAAAACGATTTGAAGCAATTAGCCAATGCCCTTTTAAAAGTGTGCCATTAACGGTGAAGTAATGGGGAGTAAAAAGGATTTGTGCCCGACACCCATCCATCATGGCCAACCAGCCCTGAATGCCAAACAGACAGCCTGGGGTAGATCTTGGGACAGTTACTCGGACAAGAAAGTATTGCCAGCGATGTTGATAAAATATCTTTTTTCGCTTTTTATTTCCCTTCAATATTTATCCTTTATAAGTCTTATCACTATCAATAAAGCCGTGTTTGATTATTATTGGCCACGGCAGAAAAAAATAAAAAATAAAAATATATATTACACTAGCTTTCGGACGTCACCCGTCCTTCATCAGGTGTTGACATGAATAAGAAGGAGATGCTATATTTATAAGCGACAGTTTAAAAGTATTAAAAATATTAAAAACAATCTGATGCACGCCCGCGAGAGCACATGCTAATAACAAAATATTTTCAATTTTACTCTGTATAAATATCATTTTGAGTTTGTACAAAGAATATCAGCCCGTTGAAAATATGTATACCTAAGACGAAGTGAGAAAGGCGGACAACGAGAGGCGAAGACAAAAGCAAGAAAAAACAACAATAAAAATAAAAAATAAAAATAAAAAATCAGCGGAATAAAGATAAAGTTAAAAGTTACGAAGAAGGTGTATCTGAGGTAGAATAAAAAACAGAATATTGGGGCGGGAGGTCAATCTTTCTGTTGAGGCTGGGGGTAGTATTAGATACAAGGGCCTCAAGAACTAAGCGTTGGTATTTGTTTGCTATATCGCTATAAATGGGGGTTGTGTTGTCGAGATTGAAGGAATGTCCGGACTCGGCGATATGTTGGTATATGAGCGATTTTTTGTCTTTCGAGCGGATGTTACGGGCGTGTTCACTGGCTCTGATGGCGATTGTTCGGCCTGTTTCTCCAATGTAGTGTAAAT
This sequence comes from Cordylochernes scorpioides, assembly GCA_030710605.1. Taxonomy (NCBI): domain Eukaryota; kingdom Metazoa; phylum Arthropoda; class Arachnida; order Pseudoscorpiones; family Chernetidae; genus Cordylochernes; species Cordylochernes scorpioides. Next base: position 71,665,609 of record CP092881.1, read on the forward strand.
CGCAATCGTTACAGGGAATTTTGTAAACGGCGTTGGAAAGGGATTGGGGGTTACGTTTGGCGGAGCTTTTTGTGATAGGATGTCTTAAGAAGGTGTGAAGGGAAGGTGTGCACTTGTAAAAAGTGCGAATGCCGTATTTACGTAAAAAGGAACCAATACCGGAATTCGTGGTGGAGTATGGGAGGACGCAGGTGCTTTTAAATACAGGAGGTGTGGTTCTTTTTTGGTTGGGTGTGAAAAAATGCCGGTCGATAAAACTGCGTGGATAGCCCGCGGACAGGAGATGCGAGTAGACCGTACGCCTCTCGATATTGTTAAAGAAAGGGAGGGAACAGTGGGTGTAGATACGTTTGGAAAGAGTTCGGACGGTGGTGATCTTGTGGGAGACGGGGGAATTACATTGGAGAAACAGGCCGAACAATCGCCATCAGAGCCAGTGAACACGCCCGTAACATCCGCTCGAAAGACAAAAAATCGCTCATATACCAACATATCGCCGAGTCCGGACATTCCTTCAATCTCGACAACACAACCCCCATTTATAGCGATATAGCAAACAAATACCAACGCTTAGTTCTTGAGGCCCTTGTATCTAATACTACCCCCAGCCTCAACAGAAAGATTGACCTCCCGCCCCAATATTCTGTTTTTTATTCTACCTCAGATACACCTTCTTCGTAACTTTTAACTTTATCTTTATTCCGCTGATTTTTTATTTTTATTTTTTATTTTTATTGTTGTTTTTTCTTGCTTTTGTCTTCGCCTCTCGTTGTCCGCCTTTCTCACTTCGTCTTAGGTATACATATTTTCAACGGGCTGATATTCTTTGTACAAACTCAAAATGATATTTATACAGAGTAAAATTGAAAATATTTTGTTATTAGCATGTGCTCTCGCGGGCGTGCATCAGATTGTTTTTAATATTTTTAATACTTTTAAACTGTCGCTTATAAATATAGCATCTCCTTCTTATTCATGTCAACACCTGATGAAGGACGGGTGACGTCCGAAAGCTTGTGTACAGCTCAATAAAGAAACTCACCACTTTCCTCTTGATCTCCCTTTTACACTTCAAACGTGGCTATATCTCTTCTACCATATATTACACTGAAGTTCAAATTTGATTCAATAATCAATAAGCCAATTTAGTGATGAATTATATTATAGCTTCGCCTTTAACGCATTCAATTTAGCTAGTTCGCAAATCAGAAAAAATTGCAGCAGTTTTAGCAATTTTTAAAATAAATTAATTAATCCCCCTTCGATTATATTAAAAGATTACAAAATTGGACAATTCAAACTTTAAGAAAATAATATGATCATTATAAAGTAAAAAATTAAGACACGAATGTTTCTTTCATAAATCAAATGTCTTCTGTCCTTACTGTGATGAACATTTTTGATTTATATATGAAATATAAATTCTTCGCTTCTTAATGTTTTTATTTGCTATTTATAGATGGAGTGTTGAGAAAAATTATTCATTTCTCCAAGGAAAAGTATCTTTTCAAAAACATTTTTGTTGTTCTCTAGCTTTCGGGCACAGACTCCCTTCTACAGAAGAAAATATGGACACTTTTCCCTGGAGAAATGATTAATTGTTCTCAATATTGATGCAGGGGGTTATTTTATAGAGATAAAGCGTTATTGCTTTATATTGATATGATCATGGATGATAGTACATCAGATCAATATGATATGGAATATGATGCACAATGGTGTTTATGGTGCTTATCTCTTTATGATACAGAGTAATTGGGTGCTTTTCCTGTTGATGGGAACATCTGAGGCCCACAAAGGTAGGAATATGACATTACCTCATTGCCTGTTAACATTTAGTTGGACTTAATAGAACAGCCTTCATGCTTAGGGTAGCCCTACTAGGAGTACAAGACTCAAGACATACTTCGCCTGTCCTGCCCAGGCTCGCCAACCTTAATTTACAATTAGCTAACATTATTTATTTATTTTTACTTAATTTTATTATTATATATTTTCATTTCCAAGATCATAGTCTTTGACGAGTTTAATATTTGTTTTTGACTCGCGCTTTAGATGTTTTACTAAATTCGAAAAATCACATCAAAGAACGCACTTGCAACCTCCGAACAATTTTTAACGCCTTGCCAAATGCTTTATTTTTATTTACTTCTCCTGACGAAGAAAAAATATTTTTGTCGAAACGTTGAGAAAATAAAAAAAACTCCAACTGGCCGAAGTGTCTATTTTTTATATAAATAATTATCTAATACGTCTAGTTATGAAAATTCTAAACTATTATAGACGCGTATGATTATTTTTAAAATGTAAACAATTTCTACTGTCCTTACTGCAATGTAAAATTCAATAGAAGAGTACACCACTAAGTCCCATTAAGTTTTCCATTGCAGCAAGGGCAGTAGAAATTGTTTAATTTTCAAAAGAATCTTACGCGTCTATAATAGTTTCGAATTTTCATAACAGATGGCGCACTAATACATCACATCTAGTTATATATAATATTGTGTCATAGCCAATCACAATGATTTATTTAATGGTTATATAGGAAAAAAGTTCAAATCTTCCTCTTTTCAGGGAAGATAATAATCACCAAGGATTTGCCAACTTTAAAAAGTTCTTTAGCGAATAAGTCCATTTTTTTGGTAGTGGCGGTCATAACCAAAAAGGGACCTCTCCATTCAAATATGCATCATGACAATGCATTATTATCTTAACACTCAAGTAAAATTAATAAAAGGTATTGATAAGGAATGAACTATAACACTCCATTTTTGGCAAATAAAGACGAAAGCCGAACTGTGTACCCTGGTTTCGGATAATGGTCCTTATCTTTAATGGTGAGGCTTCAATTACTTAACATCCAACGGTAGGATTTATGAAATAGGTTCAATTTGCCACAAAAGAGTTTATGCTGATTATGTGGTATGGCCGGTTTGTTACACATGAATATATAAGCAATAACGCGCCATCTATATATAGCAAATTAAAACATTTATACTCCAATGTTTCTTTCACCTATCATTCAAACTTCAGTGTAGAATATATAGGCAGAATGATCCAATACAGTATTAGATCTCTAAATAAGCGGCCTGGTAGATTAAAAATTGGCAAAACTGCTTTGAGGGCTAACCACTGATTAGCCAAGTCCTCCCAATATTCTTTTATCGCAGTAAGGACAGTATAAGTTTGATATAGGTATGAAAGAGACATTAAAGTTTGAATGTTTCCATTTTCTACACATGGCTATAGTTTTGTTATAAAACCTAAATAAAGATGTGATTATGTGAGGAAGGCAAATCCCACTAGTGTCGAAGGACCGAGTCAACTGAACCTCTTAGTTGCATAAATTTACTCTCAATGCCAAAACACAAAATATTACATATCTCTTTGTAGTACCTCTTGTAGCTTCTGTTAAGTGAATTTAAAGATTTCTGAAGCAGATTATTTACGCCTTCCACTTCACGATTCTCTCACAGCAGATTTGCATAATGGTATTTGCATAATATTAGGAATTAAATGAATTTATAAAGTTTTATTGAAAAACGTTTATTGTGCGTGTTTGCTTTTTGAGAAGTGTTATAGATTCGAGTTATAAAAAGTGCTAACCCCAATGGCTAACCTCTCTGATCTTCAGAAACTACTATCTCGCCATGATACTATACAGGTCTAGTAGCGAAGACTAAAGCGCGGCTGATTCCACACTCGCCTTTTCAGTGATACGCTAACCTATGTACGATGGATTCTGTGGCCAATGGACATGCGTCGGACTTGGAGGCTGTTGGGTTCTGCGATGCCTGGAGTATAGAAGCTCCATCTATGCTTCCTTCCTGCAGTAAACCTGTATAATACCGGTCGTCTTAATAAAGCTGTATGTATATGTGTGTAGTAGTGAATATTCCTAGAGAAATTGAAGACGAGAGAGGTAAACACTATTATTTACACTTTCCTATTTTACATTAATCCAACATTTTGTTATTTAATTGATAATATCGCTCTGTTTTAAAGTAGGAATAATGTTTTTCCTAATGTAAAATATCTATTGGTAATATAAAATGTGGGAATACGTGTGACGCGATGTTCAGAATTCTACAATACTCTATTCAGAAAAAAAAGACAATTTGTACGAAATTTACTTTTTTTTTAATAAAACTAAAAATATTTATACATATAATTATTTTTACTTATAATTTTATTGAAAATCTTAACAAAGAATTACTTTCTAAAGTTCCGAATATTTGTGAAGAATGACCCAGTACAATATCAAAGCAGTGTAATGGTTATTTGAAGTTTATATGTTAATTTTGTAAATATTCTCATTTTTTAATTCATAGTAACATTTTTCTCTGGCAGACATATTCAATTTTTTATCATCAGCATTTTTTATTATTATTGTTTTTTTCCTTTGTTAGTTATCAAATCATTTGTAATTTTAGTTTCTTTTTTGTTTTGTTGTGTTCCTTTTTAAGCAATAAAATATATAGAACTAAGGTGTAATATTCAATTCAAGCATATGGAACCAACATCGATTCATTTTTAAAACAAGGTAAAATCATAAGCTTATACAACTTTCACTTTTTCATACAATGGTAAAAAGTGAGGAAGCCGCTTGGAGAGTCCACCACTGTTCCTTCCAATATTTTTCATTGCAATGAGGACCATCGTTAGTTGATTTATTTGAATAATAATAGAAATACAATTGCGCTAAATGACTTCTCATTTGGAGTATTCCATACTCAATGATTTGTTGGATCTATTTAGACAACGGAGTGGCGAGGGTAGAAGCTACGAACAACCCGTCCCCGATGTCGTGTTCGGCTGGCAATTAATACAAGAGATGAGTCACTCTCTGATAATGTTTACCTTCCCGGAGAAATAAATAGATTTGGCCAGCAGACCATGTCGTGACATCACTCCCTCATCATCATCTCCCCCCTGAGTGAAACTGATTCTCAGTTTTAATCCGATTTCAGGGCTACGGGTTCTTGTCAAACGCTCGTTACAATGATTGGTGCTTGCCGCCGTGAAGTTCCAGCTACCATGGCTGGCGGATAGTTCAATATGAGCTTCCATCGGAAGGTAGACTTGATAATTCTTCCTCTGCCTCTCTTCAACATTGTTAATTCACAATCATATAATGAGCTGATAATTGTTGACTGTACACTGTGAACAACAATGAACGCTAACTCTAAATTTGTTTAAAACCTGCTTATTGTGACTATCTACAGTAGAACATCCCTTTAGCGGACACCTCTCTATAAATGACAGTCTTCATTTGCAAAATTATCATTAATACTATTTAGCAACTCTCCGGTAAGAGGAAATCTCTTCCCTAAAAGACAATTCGGCTCTGCAATTAGTTGTCCTTTACAGGGAGGTTCTACTTTATCGAGGAGCAAATTATTGTTGCCGATATACAATCAGAAAGCGGAATCATGATTGTTGCTTTTCATGTGAACACCGTATCTTGTTGGGTAATGGATAGTAGACTGGAAAATGCTGCTTTCCCTGTCACGTCAATTATTCTAATACCATCATTTATTAGATTGATAAATAGTGTAATTCCTTTGAGAGAATATTTTAGACCGAGATAACATCGATTGGTGAACGAATGATGTTTATTTAACTTGTATGAGCAGCAGAGTTTGCCCTAGCCATCATATAGTGAAGAAAATATTGTTGTCTTACCTGTGAGCAGAGGTGTTTGACAGAGATCAGATAGTGGACTCATGAGTGTGCTGTTATAACTGTAAAAAAAGGATTAATTTCGATTGTATGCTTCCGTATAAGGGTTCACAGTACCTGAAAGCTTTAAAAAAAGTTTAATAAATTTATAAACATATCCTCGGAGACTGCGTCTTATTGTAATTTAGTTTCATAAAATTCTACCGATATTTTACAAAAAAAAAAAGGATTGTTGGCCACTTTCAAGTAACGGACTGATAATTTATGAAAAAGGCATCTCCTCCTTCTTGCAACTGAAAGTTGCTGATGGCTTGCGCCATCTACCGGAATAAATATCAGCAATTCTTGTTGATTTTTAATTATTCCAGAATTGGCCAAATACCCATTCTGGATTAATCAAGAAAAGCTAACCACGGACGCGTTTCGGGCTGTTGGCCCTCATCAGCGTGGTGCAAGCTGTACCTCAACTTTTCTTGATTAATCAAGAATGGGTATTTGGCCATTTCTGAAATAATTTCATATGATAAATTGATCACATTTAATAAACATAATTTAAAAAATAATATCATCGTTAGTATTTGTTTTATTTTTATTATTAAATTTGAATTCATTTTTCAGTATGGTGTGTGAGGCGTAAAAGGTATAAATAATGAAATTATTTAAAATCAACATGAAGCTCCATTATGCAAAAATTTAAGATTTTTGTGATTACTATACCGAATATATTGCACTTCCTAAGATACCTAAATCAACAATATATTTTAAATATAAAGTTTTATTTATTTCAGTTATGGCATTTTCATGGAAGACATTTGGAATTGAGCATTTATACATAATGGAGAAAGATATGATAGAAACACTTCAGCAACAACCAAAGTAGAAATTCCACCCATAATTATCTCATAAGTCGCTAAACTATGTTTTCTAGCCTCTGAGTGGTTCTAGGAATCCATGGGGACAATCATACTTGTGACATCGAGAACGTCAGAAGCGCTTCCATTGGAAAAGTGAAAGGAGATAGATTGGCTCAGCCAATAGGATCAATCTATTGGGAAATACCAAAAATAAATGTCGTCCTTAGTTGGAGCAAATCTCATGTCTTCTGGTCGTCTGCTTAATGAGGACGGCTTGCGATTGGTCAATCCGATTAGTGCGGAGACCATCGCCTGGTTATTACTGAGCTGAGCCTGACAAATGGAATACCCAGTGGTGGTATTTGTTGCCGGCAGTTTTTTATGGATTCCACTTTACACCCGTCTCTTCTTCTCTAATATAGTCCTTGTGTGAATCCGTCCTTTCATATATAAAGTAATCGCATTTTTATTATATTATTTTTTCACTCATTGGTTACAACGTAAGTCTGATTTCTGCATTTGTAAATTTGCTTTTGTTTGGCAAACAGAATGTTTATGTATATTGTCGTGACAATTTATGGTTGTAAGTATACGTATAAAATAAGAGAAAATAAGAATTATATGAAGAATATAAGAAATATAAGAAAATATATATACATTAAAAGGTTTGATATTCTTCTTATCATTACTTGTGTTTCTAAGTATAAGACCAGTTGGTCTCGAGAACCACGCCATCAACATCTCCTCAGCGGCGAAGCACGCGACCTACGTATTCTTCGTAGATCGCGAAATACGTGGTGTCGCTGGAAACCCGCTGGTGATTCTCCACCAAACTCTGCAGCGCTGGCAGAGGCGCCATATTCATTGTACATAGTGTATATAATGCATATTATATATTTTTAAATGTTACAGACTGTGCACTTTGCATGTATTGACAAGATGTCAATAAAATTATTTTAATTGTCAATTGTCTAAGTATAAAACCTAAAAAATATAAATTGCTTATTAATTATTACCGATATGAAGCAATTATGGTAACCTGTATCGTAAAGAGGTTGCTAACTATCCATTTTCTTATATAACGTAATTCAGGGTATGCTAATGCCAAAGTTGAAAATCAAATCATGACAAATGCTCTAAATAAATTGAAGTTAAAATATATCACTATATGAAGTAAATCCTCTTCTATTTAGATAGGAGAGCTACACTAGCCCGTCTGAACAGGCCCATGCTGTACTTAGAAAATCTGTGTATGTAGAGAAATTTAAATTTCCTGTAGTGGATTGTGATTTCTTAATAAATTAATTCGTCGAGTGACGAAGAAACTAAATGCTGAAAATTTTGATAATACTTATTATCCTTGATCGATCGTTAAGGACGTGTGATAAACTCATGAATTTCTTTATTTTATATTGAAAATATTTATAATTTTCATCTCTTAATAGTGAAAATACTTCCTATATTATTACATTTTGTGTATAAGAATTTGTATTGATTCAAATGAATGGATACAGAATGGATAAAGAAATAAGAGGTATTAACAGAACATCCGCTATACTGAATGAATATATTTCAGTGTAAACTCTTTATTTTAATTTGAATTCTCAAAGAATTATTTCAACAACAACAACAAAAAGGCTTTTTATTAGGGCCCATTGCCCTGTATGGATTCGCCATACAACAACAAAACAATACAGCAATTCCTCTCCCTTTCCCCTTGTGCACGCGAGTCTTTGTTTGAAAAGGGATTTATTTAGGCATCTGTTCTAAAACTTTCCTCACTACCTCTTTTGTGTATGAATCTATTTAAAATTGATCTGTAGAAATTATAGAGTTCTATTGCTATATTTTTCTTTTCTGAAATAGTTCTTAGCGTCTTCAGTGGGTTGCTAAGTCTCCAGAATGTGTTTTTAAGAGTTTTTCTCTTTCTTCCCCTAAATATTGGCATTCTGTGATATAGTGGGAGATTTCATCAGATATCATATTTCCACATATCCTGCAGTGAATATTTTCCTTTTTGATGATGAGAATATGATTTTTTTCTATCTAGAGTTGAAGTAAAGAATTATTTCATATATTGTAGAAGTCGGTTATATCGTAGTAGCTCGGGACTGAGAAAATTATGCTTATATAATAAGTATTATTTTTTAACGTTTCAACAGAAATCTTTTGTCTTCGTCAGGAGAAAAGAAATTAAAATAAAGCATTTGGGAAGGTGTTAAAAATTGTTCTTAAGTTGCAAGGGACAGAACAATTTTTTACGCGTTGCCAAATGCTTTATTTTTATTTATTGAAACGTTGAGAAAATAAAACTTTTACTGGCCGAAGTGTCTATTTTTTAAATAACTATGAATGCCGGCCAGGCAACCTCTGTCTTTACGATAAACACTACACTGTAAAGTCGACCGCCAGATGTCGCGGCTTTCCCTATATAAACCGATTGCTGTTGTTTTCAGTACCCCTGGGCTCAATACTATTGGACCCGTCTCCCCCTGATCTCCGCGGATCACCACCCTGCCCCCCTCCTCTACATCCCGGCTCTCCTGGCCTCACCTGGCGATGATCCCCTGGCCACCCATCCCCAGGCCCCTCCAACAATTCAATGTATATATTCCGCTTTATGCGTCCATCGGGGCTCAAAAATCATCATTCTGGTTAGCAGCCCCGTAAATAAAGATATTTCTGTTTCCCGTTGGCCGGCTCAAATCTTTCTGTAGATATGTAAATACGCATTTAGTTTTTACTATTCTACTCACCTTAAGTCAGGCATTTCTTCCTTAATTATTTTCATCAACTCAATTAAAGCAATTTGTGATTAAAATTAATTTTATTGAATTTTTTAAGAAGTCCACGACTGCAACAGCACCAAAATGCTAACAAACCCAAAACAATCAGAAACAGCAAGTAATATTTATATATCTCGATATTTCCCAAATCAGCAGAAATTTAATATTATAACGTATATATAAACCAAAAAAGACTGATAAATAGCGATATATTGTTACAACAAATTTTTGATCTTTATTATAAGCACAATAAGATACACGTATATATATTAAATAATAAAATGGCATAATACAGGGTGATCCAAAAGTCCCGCACAACTTTAAAAATTAATAACTCCGCGAATATTTGCGCTAGAGCAATGCGGTAAACACCATTGTGTTCAGGATGCAATGGGATTTTTTATGGCAAATAATGAAAAATTCGAAATTGATTTTAGTTACAATTTTATTCGCCAGATGGCGTTCTACCAGAATCAGAGATTCAGAGGCCAAATTGTTTGATAAATTGAAAAATATAACTGATCGACACGTATTTTTCCTTTTTGAATACCAGGAAAGACCCCTAATAATATCAAATAACAAATTAATAAAACACCACTTCGCCAAAAGTATGAAGAATTGGTTAACGATTTTCAAATACAATCAGAGATATGTAAAATAGGTAAATGCAAATTAAAACATGTAGCAAAAATATTTATATTTTAAATGGGGTTTTGTGGAATAGATTGAATGTTTAAAAACACTGCTGATATCAATACACGAATTTTTGAAATGTTAATATAGTACCAAAAATTATGATGGCACTATTAATGGGATTTCTAGCTATAAGAAATGTGTAGTTTCTTGACTGATTGGCGACCCTTGACTATTTAACTGGATATTTGTCATGATCCAAAAAATGAAATATAGAGGGGAGTGACAAAATATATTTGTCGTACTTTATTCCAAATATCCTATGGGCTTGTCAAATGTTATCATTGTTTATTATACTGTACACAAATTTTTAAAATGTGTCCCCTCAAATAAAAATAATTTTTAAATCGACCTTTTGCGTTGAAAAACGTGGTAGTAAAATCATTTTGTATTATTTTTTTTTCACAAAATTTCTAAAGTTATTGGTGTACAGAAAATATTCCTTATGCTATTTCTTCTAATGAGCGAAAAGCGAAAAACTAAACATAAGGGGAAAAATTGTGTGTACCAGTGTTATTCGAGAAGTTATAACCCTCTGGTTTGCACGACATAATATGTGAGCAAATCACAAACAAAATATTACTGTTCACAAAAAAAAAGAGTCAAGATGTTAGGACAGCATTTATTATCCCCATATCCCAACACAAAGAGCTGCAAAATATTGGTAGATAATATAATACATGGCAGCTTATATAACACATGAGATAACTGCCTTCTCTCTTGTATTAGGTCACAATCCTTGCTCAATGTGGCACCCTTCATTCTCAATCACCGCCTGCAGACGATAAATGACAGAATGGACAGCATTAAATAACATATCTGTTGAAATTGATAAAACGTGCCATCTGATAGAAGCCTTCAACATGGCCAATGTGGTAGGCCAGCATCGATAAACACACGATTTAATGTACCCCCATAAACAAAAATCGCAAGGCGTCAAGTCTGGTGATCTTGGAGGCCACTGGTATATAAAGTGGCGACTTATCACACGATTTTCCTGAACGTATCTTTCAGCAATTGTTTGGCACCTAGGGAGATATGAGGAGGTCCTCCATCTTTCATGAATGTTATTTCGCTTAGTGCTTTTGCCCTGCAATATGGGAATACCCTTTTCTCTCAAAAGTTGAACATAACGTTCACCAGTTACAAAAACGGTTTTAAAAGTTCTTCCATTGATTTTTCGAAGAAAAATGGCCCAATAATAAAAGAAGTGAACCCACACAAAATGTAACTCTAGGCTGGTAAAGTGGCATTTCTGTAAAAATCATAGGGTTTTCTGTTGCCCAAATGCGGCTGTTTTGAATGTTAAATTCTCCGTTTAGAGAAAAGTGAGCATCATCTGTCCACAGAACATTCGACAGCCAGTTTTCATCAATATCAATTTGCCGGAAAACCCATGCAGAGAATTCTTGACGCATCTCAAAATCGCCAACTTTCAGCTCGTGAAATCTTTGAATTTTGTATGGGTACACACAATAGAGGCATTAAGTGAAGCGTCTTCGGATATCACAATCATACTCGGCGAATTTAACGCCAAAAGTTCAATTTGGGGATCACCTGTCCAGGATAACAAAAGTCAGCAGGTTGAGGACATGCTAACCGACCTCGACCTTACACCGTTAAATAACGGAGAGAACAGCTATCTATCTAAGTCCACAGGCACAGAATCCGCAATAGACATCACAGCGATAAATTACAACATCGCACCCACAACACAATGGAAAATCCTGAGAGGTGCAATCAGCGACCACAGACCAATTTTAACAACCCTAAACTTCAAAATTGAGAATGTCCATTAGAATAAAAGAACATGGAACTTTAGGAAAGCCGACTTGAAAAAAATTCACAGAAAAGCTTGAAGAACTGTGCAACGAAAAATTGAATTACAGAACGCTTGACAAAAACTTGGAAAAATTCTCTTCGAACATTTCAAAAGCTGCAAAAGCATCGATACCTAGAGGTAGACGTAAAGACCTGTGGATACCTTACTGGAAGGACCACAACATCGAGGCAAAGATTTCAGAGAGAGAGACAATATCAATGAACTTTTTAAAACAAATAAAACAGAAGAAAACAGAAAGGAACTCATTGAAATTAGTCACAAAATAGAACAAGAAATTTGGATATGCAAGCAAGAAAAATGGCAGAATTCTGCGAAAAAATGGATCCAAGAAAGGACAGCCAACACTGGAATATGATTAGAGTGTTAGAGAACAATCAAAACCAACACAAATCCTCCAATACTCTAGCCGATATGAATAGAACAGCGAGAACGAGAACAAACAGATAGCTAACATAATTGCTGAATATCTTTCAAGCACTTCCATACTCAACTATACGAATGAAGACAGGACTCTAAAAATAATATAAACCAGTTAGTTAAACAAGCAAGAAACTTCCATCAACAAGATATTTTCTCGAGAGACTTCACACTGAATGAGCTAAACTCATCAATAAAAAAATCCAAGAGTTCACCAAGAGATAATCTAATCTTTGGTCAAATGATTAAACACTTTGAAGACAAAGCTAATAATCAACTCCTACGAATACTGAACATTTCATGGCAAACTGGTAAACTATCAAAGAATTTTAAGATATCAATTATAGTGCCAATACTGAAGCCAAACAAAGATGCCAAGGAATACAAGAACTATCGGCCAATTGCTCTCACCAGCATACTTTGTAAAATACCAGAACGAATTATCCACTCTAGGCTCATAGTCTGTCTCACTAACAATAATAAAATAAACTTCTACCAAACTGCCTATAGATCCCAGCACTGTACGACTGATCAACTGTTCTACTTCTGTCAATCAATAATAGATTCTTTCCAGGAAAAACCGCCAAAGAAGACCACGGCTATATTCCTTGATATGACCTCAGCTTTTGATCGAGTGTGGAGGGAGAAATTACGTGAAAAGCTGCACAATATAGGAGTAAGAAGAAAAACCTTAATCTGGATTGCAGACTTCTTAAGGGGAAGAAGGTTAAAGGTTAGGGTCAATGGAGAATTTTCCAAGGAAGGAAGAACATGGGCTGGTGTAACTCAGGGATCTGTGCTCAGTCCTCTACTCTTCCTGCTATATATTAACGACATCCATCCTTACCTCACTGAAGACACAAAGGTTGCCTGTTATGCAGATGATATAGCCATATGGCACACAAGTAGCAGCATAGAAAAATCGTAAAAAATACTGAACACATCAATGAGAGGACTGGAGAAGTGGGCAATGGAACTCCAAATGACCATAAACCCAATAAAACCAAACCTATGCGTCTTCTCCACTCACAGGGAAAAAGGCATAAATATAACAAAAAAAATAAGCATAAACAAACAAATGATTGATAAAATTAGAAATCCATAATACCTAGGTGTGATACTGCAGTCCTGTATCTTTCAAGTTGGTCTCGAGGACCACGCCATCACCATCTCCTAAGCGGCAAAGTACGCGATCTACGTATTCATCGTAGATCGCAAAATGCGTGGTGTCGCTGGAGACCCACTGGCGATTCTCCACAAACTCTGCAGCGCTGGAAGAGGCGCCATATTCATTGTACATAGTGTATATAATGCATATTATCTTTTTTTAATAGTGCAGACTGTGCATGTATTGATAAGATGTCAACAAAATTATTTTAATTATTATTGATGAGAAATTGGAATTTTCAGAACACATAATTAACACCTCAAATAGAACCATCAGAAAACTAAACATTCTGAGAAGGCTATGTGGAACAAATTGGGGAGCAAAACCCAGAATTCTCAGAACAACATATACCACCTTAATAAGGCCGATAATGGAATATGTAACACCGGTCTGGGCTCCCTCAAGCTCATCACTAAAAGTAAGACTAGACAGTGTTCAAGCAAAAGCGGCCAAAATAATCACTGGTGCTGTTTCATCCACCAACAATGAGAAAATTCAGAGAGAATGTGTTCTAGACCTACTCGCTCGAAAGCAGAAGACAAAATAAAAACAACTTGGATCGGCACTTCGGAAACGAGGAACCAAAGGACGAGATCTCTCTGACCACTTGTGGTTTGGTAGATCCACCCTTTTCTGAGAATGAGGTGAAACTGACGGCTTTCAAGTTGGGGAAAAGGAAATCTCCTGGTCCCGAAGGGATCGATAACACGGTCGTGAAAGCCCTGGTAAGGATGCACCCATCGCTTCTTTCCAGGTTATTCAATAGGTGCCTGGACACTGGTACATTTCCTGAGGCATGGAAGGTTGCCCGAGTAGTGCTTCTCGAAAAGTCTGGTATAAAGGGTAATTCTCATAAGGATTATCGTCCGCTTTCTTTACTAGTGTGTCTAGGTAGGGTCCTGGATAGCCTACTAGCTCAGCGACTGAAGCACTGGCTAGAGAGTAATGAGTTCCGTTCCTCTTTCCAACATGGTTTTAGGGAAGGCAAATCCACAATCACAGCTCTGAACGAGGTGTTAGAGGGGCTTGAGATGGGGTTGAATAAGGGTGCTTGGGTTCTTCTCGTGGCCCTGGACATTGATGGCGCGTTCAACTCCATGAACTGGAACAAGCTGATAAGTAATTTGATGGCCATGGGTTGTCCAGATAATTTGTGCAGCTCGGTTCGTGACTTCCTGAGGGATAGACGGATTATCCTCAGTTTTGGTGGGCGGAAGTTGGAAAGACACTGTGCTAGGGGTTGCCCCCAGGGCTCCTGCTGCGGACCTATTCTGTGGAATATCCTGGCAAACACCGTTGAGCTACTATTTTTAGGAACCTCTGCCTCTCCTGTGTCGAGCCAATCTTGCTATATGCTTCCGGGGCTTGGTGGCGCCGAAACAGGGATCAGAAGGTGGCAACAACTCTAGAGAGAGTGCAGAGGACAGCGGCACTCAGAATCACAGGAGGATATCGCACTACCAGCAGTGAGGCCTTTTTGGTCCTCGCTGGGCTTATTCCCCTGGGATTGAAACTAGAGGATGAGACCACAGACAGAAGATCTGGGAGAACAGGGAAGATGCCCTGGGACTTAAAGCGGGGGCCCTGGAATCGAAGAGGGACCCAAGGAAGCCTCAGCAGTGGTTGCCAAAGTGAAATTGGAGTCCTGGAGGGCCGACAGGGATTGGCACGGAAGTTTTCACTGATGGTAGTAAGTCTGGAACCAATACTGGAGCTGGGGTAGTGATATTCACTAATGGAGAGCTGATCTTCCAAGAAAGTTTAACACTCAGAGTGGACGAATTGGTCTTTTCAGCCGAGCTGGTTGCGATCAGGGTAGCCCTCAGAGTGTGTGCCGAGAAGAACTTCAGTCCGGACCGCCTCTATTCAGATTGTATGTCGGCCCTCGTCGCCATCAATCTGGAGAAAGGGCAACTCGCGCATCAAATAATCCAGGATCTGGAGATGATGACGCGGGCTCCGGAGCTACCTTGGTTTAGGAGACACAGCCTCTTCGAAGGTAATGAGTTCGCAGACAGGATCGCTAAGGCAGGATGCTTTAGAGGTAGATCACTGAGGACCCCAGTGACCAAGAAAGAAGTTTACGTATAGGAGGATCAGGGGGCACGTCCAGGACTTATGGTTGGACAGATGGAGGAACAGTGTGAAGGAGAGAGAGGTATTCAATGGGGTAACAACACCCAAGTACCTCTGTAAGGTAATGTCCCACAAACTCATTAGGGTAGTTCGGGACATGGGCCCTTCCCCAAGTCTCTCCACAGATTTAAAATTAAGAGAAACCCGGATTGTGTCTATGGAGAAAGGGATGTGAATGCACGCCACTACGTCTTGGATTGTCCAAGGGTAGTGGGTTTGCAGGAAGAGAGAAGGAGGGCGAGGGGCGTGATCGAGAGTAAGCTGCTGAGAAATCACAGCAAGCTTCTTGAGAAAGCCCACGACGTGGCAGCTGAGCTTTTCCTCAGCTGTGAGTGAACAGAGTCGACCGGGGGTTGCCTCCCCGCGGTCCCTGCTGGACACAGTAGATATTTTCCTATTTTGCTGTGATTAAAGGCCACCGGTATAGAAATCCTTCCAGACACGTTGTCTGGGAGGTGGTGTTTCCAGGTACAATATCCAAGCACTAGCTTGGATACCGTTACTTGGCTTATGAGTTGAACAGAATAGCAGCGAAGGGCATGCTTCGCATGCCGGCTTGTGGACCGAAAGGTCTGGGTGGCCATCTGCTTCTAGGGTGTACCAACTGTGCTTAGGTGGGATCCTCCAGTTATTGTTTATTTTGGCTACTGTTTCTATTTCTTTAAAATTAAGTTTATATTTCTGTAGCAAGGGTTCTTTTGTGCCTTTTTTCGCTAGCGCACCAGCAGCTTCATTGCCTTCAATGCTAACATGTAAGGGTATCCATTGAAGGTGAATTTGAGGTATTGTGAGTTTTTGGAGATAACCAATTATGTTCCTGCTTACTTTGTCTCTAAGTTCCCCTGTGTGACTCAAGTGTTGTATGGCACTTCTACTATCAGTAAGAATCCATATATCGTGATGTTTAGTGTTTCTGATGGATTTTAAGACTTCATAGATGGCTATAAGTTCTGATCTGAAGACTGAGCAAAAATCTGGGTTTCTTCTGTTTATTTTCTCAATGCCATTTGTGGTTTTGATGAGAGAGCCACTGCCAGTGTGTCCCAACTCGTCTCTGCTACCATCGGTATAGATAGTTATTGCATTATCAGGAATTTTATATTTATTATTTCTAATGATAATTGTTTTAAGTATTCTGGATTTTGGTATTGTTTGTTGGTGGGTTCATTTGAAGTGGCATTAAAAATAACATTTTGTTAGTGGTTCGCATGGAGATATTTTTTCAGCTAAATAATATTTTTCCACTTTATATTTTAAAAATCCATTTCTTTTGGCCAGGTGGAGAGGGCCTTTTTTTTTTTAGTCTTATATTGGGTTCCCAATTAAGTATGTAATTGAAAGTTCTGTGTTTGTTTTCATAACTCTTGATTTTGTTTATATATTTTGGCAGATTGTAGCTTCTTCTATCCTTTAAGGGCATAATGTCTGCCTCGTAAAGTACAATATTATCAGGGCAGGTATTTCGAAGACCTGTAATAATTCTAGTTGCATTTAGTTGTATCCTTTCCAATGTTTTTAGATTTGTTTCAGATGCTGTACCATAGATTTGATATCCATATTCCAAGATAGGTCTCATTAGAGATGTGTAAGTTAATTTTAGTGTTGTTGCTTCAGCTCCCCATTCTTCCTGAAATATATTTCAAGATTTTTAGTCGGTCTCTTCCTTTTCTAACAACTACTTCAATATGTTTACTGGAGTAAATTTCTGGATCCAGGGTGTAGCCGAGATATTTAGGATGTTAAATATATTGCAATTGTTGTTCTTTCAGAATAATATTTGGTCTTATTTTGTATAGTTTCTTATCGGTAGTAAAAAGTCAGGTCTCCGATTTTTGGGGGTTAAATTCTAATTTATGTTTATTAGCAAATTTTTCTAGGTGGGAAAGAGTCTTGTTCAAATCTCTTTCAGCTTTTTTCCAGTTAGTGTTGCTGCTCCATAGAATAATGTCATCAGCAAAAAGTCCAATATTGGTTTTATGTGAATTTTTTTCTTCTATGCCTGCAATAAATAGGGTGAAGAGAGTTGGGCTAAGGACTGATCCTTGTGGTAATCCTTGGTACAATTTGAAGGTTTTAGATAGAGTGACATTATATTTGACCCTGATGTATATATTTTTAAGGGAATCATTTATCAAAGTTATAGCTTTTCCATCAATTTTGAAATGTTTGTATAATTTTGTAATTAACTTGTTTTTCCATACCTTATCAAAAGCTTGTGTAAGGTCTAAAAAGCAGCTATGATGTGGTTAGTTGGTTTTTTATTTTGTGCATCTTTTTTTACCTTTTGTGTGAAAAATAAGAGTAGGTCTATTGTCCCATGTCCTTTCCTAAATCAATATTGTTCTTCTGGTAAGAGATTTCTTGTGTCGGGGTGGTAGGTGAGTCGTCTGAGTGAGTCCATTAATTTGCAGCAAATATTTGTGAGGGAGATAGGTCGATAGTTTTTTGGGTCATCAGCAGATTTGTCAAGTTTTTAATGGGAATTATTGTTGCATTTTTACAGTCTTGAGGCAATTTTCCAGTTTTCCAGGAGTTATTGAAAATATTAAGAAGTCTTTCTTTGCCAATTTTGCCCAAGTTTGATATCATTCGGCCATGGATTCCATCTGGCCCAGGAGTCTTGTTTAAGTCAGTGTTTTCTAATGCATAAGCTAGCTCTTTCATATTGATTTTTTTCATGGAATATATTGAGTGCTGGTGACATTTTTACAGTTATGAATAATCTTTCGGGTCTTTTTTCAACCTTGATTTTACTACTTATTTGATATGAATTACCTAAAAGATTGGCAGCAATTTTGTCATTAGTTGCTGGTGTACCATCTGTATTCTTAATCATATTTGTGTTTTCAGTTTGTGGCTGGATTCTGTCAATTTGTTTTGCCAAATTCCAAAGTTTTGTATTTGGGTTTCTTGGGTTCAGGTTTTCACAGGTTTGTTTCCATTTTTCCCTTTTCACATTTACGTATAATCTTTTTATTTTTGCAATCACAATGTTCAGTTCAGTTCTACAATTTGTTTGGTTTTGGGTGCACTTTTTTGTAGTTCATTTTTTTAGTTATAAGTGTTTGAATATTTTTTGCCTGGTGTGTATAATTTGGAAATTATTTCTTAATATTACCTCTTGGTATTGCAACTTTGGCTGCTTCAATAATGGTGTTTTCGAAAGATATCATATTAGCCTTTTTGAAGTTCCAGAAATTTTCTTAATTGAGCTAATTTTGGTCTTGGTGCTAATTCCTATCAAATTAGGCAAATGATCACTTCCAAAACTTTTTAATATTTGCTATTTGCATTTGTGGAAAATGTCAGGATAGTAAAAACTTATATCAAGGGCTTGTGCAGTATTATAGCTTGTAGGAATGATGGGTAGGATTGCCATCATTTAAGCAAATGAAGGCTTTGTCGTCAAATATGTTTGATAGTATTTTGCCTCTTGGGTTTGGCGTAGAACATCCTCATAGTTGATGTTTGGCATTAAGGTCACCTACAATAATAGTGTTGCCTGTAAGAAATTGAGCCATTGTTCCATCGTCAATAAATGTATTGTTTAGAGGGTTATACATATTGTATATGTTGATGGCTTTGTTTTGATTGAGGTAGACTTTGATACCTTGGGCTTCGAGGTCTAATGTTTGGAATATTAATGGCTATGTCCTCATACTACAAATTCTTGATTAAAAATGCTAGGCCACCCCCTTTAACAGCATATACAGATGGATCTTCAGACCTTACCCTGAGTAATGGAGGGGCCGGAATTAACATAATACTGCAAGATGGAACAAACATCAAAATCAAAGAAGGAGCAGGACAGATTTCGTCAAACTTCACTTGTGAACTGACAGCTATCTGGAAAGCCCTTGATGTATGCCTTAACCATCCATCCCTGCATCAAGCAGAAGGAATTTTTTAATATACAGCGACTCCATATCCGCTCTAGAAGCAATTCAGAAGGGCAATACTAAAATCACACAGAAAATACACTCGTTACTTACCCAACTGGAACCATTGGAGAATAACTGCATTCTACATTGGATCCCTGCCCATGCTGGGATCGGGGGTAATGAAATGGCATTTGAATTGGCAAAGAAAGCCAGAAAGTTGAGCCAAAGGAAAGAACAAATGTCATTATTTGACACTGATTCTTTGTCAAAATACAAGATAATTAAACAAAAAAATAAGAAAGATCAAAATGCGAAATAAACTCTGAGAGAAAAATGATAAAAACTATAACAAGACTTAGAACAAAACACTATAAAGGAATGACAATACATTCAGATGGCACAAGAACCTATAGGACATGCAACAACTGTCCTGGTGTGGATCTAACACCTACCCACATATTCTCATGTCCAGCAATGGCCGCAGCCTTGCAGAAAATTGACTTAGACCCAGAGCAGCAGCTTTACACACCCAAGATAGTGGATATTTCTGCTACTGTGATGGAGATGCATGGATACATCTAAGGCTCTTTATTGGACACGACAACAACAACAACGGCATTCCAGAGTAAAATAAATTATCAGAGATAGATACATATTTTTCAAATGAATTAAAATAAATATAATCGATACTGAGTGAGAGTTGAATTAAAAATATTAGAAATTTATTATCTTCGGAAACAAACCGTATCTAAAATATCAAATTTCTTTTTGCTACACGTTTAAATTTGCATTTACCTATTTTACATATCTCTGATTGTATTTGAAAATCTTTAACCAATTCTTCATACTTTTGGCGAAGTGGTGTTTTATTAATTTGTAATTTGAAAATATTAGGGTTCTTTCCTGGTATTCAAAAAGGAAAAATACGTGTCGATCAGTTATATTTTTAAATTTATCAAACAATTTGGCCGCTGAATCTCTGATTCTGGTAGAGCGCCATCTGGCGAATAAAATTGTAACTAAAATCAATTTCGAATTTTTCATTATTTGCCATAAAAAATCCCATTGCATCCTGAACACAATGGTGTTTACCGCATTGCTCTAGCGCAAATATTCGCGGAGTTATTAATTTTTAAAGTTGTGCGGGACTTTTGGATCACCCTGTATTTGATTAAATAAATAAATTTATTTGCCAATACACCCATACCTCGCTTTGCGTCGGGGTTACGTTCCAAAAAAGCACGACGCAAAGTGAAAATATGTGAAGGCGCAATCAAAAACAAAGGTGTTGACATATTTTAGGGAAAAAAAATTCAAAAAAAAAAATTAAAGACTCGAATCCAAAACAACGCAACTTCGAAAATCTAACGATGCACAGTGAAATTCATTAAAAATTAAGCAGCGACGCAACTTTGAAAAAACGCAACACGAAACGACGCAAAGGTACATAGTATTTCCCTTTGTCAAGGTATTATATTTTGTATCCATATATAAAAGATATATAAATGTATGATATAATCTAAAATGCAATTATTTTATTTTTAAAAAAACATATATTTTATTTTCATTCTGTTGTATATACGTATATTAATTAATTGTTTTCACAGAGTGTGTGTAAGCTCACAGGTAAATAGGCGCTAACCGAAACAGAAAAAAGTTCCTTTGTTTAATATTAGTGTTCCTTTTATATTTTGTTCTCTCTCTTGTAAATCAATAAATATAATGTTTATTTAATATTTATTGGAAACAGTTTCATTAAAAATTCTAAGCAAAGTCAACACATTTATTGACTGTTCTACATTTTTTGACCATAGATTCAGAAGTATGCACTTTAAATATTTGTTGTAAATATGTATAGTTAACCTACCTAAATTTTTGTATCACAAAATAGGATTCATTTTATAAATTCTATATTACTGTGAAAAATTTTTAAAGTGTAATTCTTTTCAAGTAATTGAAAGAATACTACTTGATAAGTAAATAACTATCTTTCCTATTTTCACGACTGCACCTTCAATTCTTTATCATTCAAACATCAAAACATTATAATAATAACATATATATTGTTGCACCAGGCTGCGGTTTGGCAGATTCTTCAGTCTTGATTCTCTCCTTAGGCGCGTCTTGCATCTTTCCAGAACGTGTCTCAACCATCCTACAAGGTTAAACCAGTCAATAATAAGACAACTATATTTTTAGGTAACACCTAGAATATCTCTTTATTTATCACATCAAAGTTTAAAGCAGGTTATGTATTCAGTGCATCAAAATACAAATGTTTTATAAAACATAATATTTCATAATAATATTATGTTTCATAAAAATAAATAAATATATAATTTAAATTTGAAATATATGGAAAATAATATTATAAATAATTTCAAAATAGGCGCACTAATCATGATTCAGCAATATAGTATAATAAGAAATACCCAAACTTTATCTAATGTAAAAGAAATGCTCGAATAAAAGAAATAGGAAAGTTTGTGAACGGCCGTTACAAGAGCGGTCTAAAATAATATTTCACCGCAAACAACAAGAAGTTCCACTCACCAACAACAAGGAAGAAGATCATAATTGACTTTCCGATACCTTCCATTAACTCTGGGCCAGCTTCACACCATGCTCTTCAACATTTCTTCCTTCAGTTTATGTTGTATTGTTTTATCTGTCTGATAGGGAACACTATTTGAATTTTATATTTGGAGAGACCAAATTTAGTGAGATTATGGAATTCTATGTCTGAAACATAGCATAAGAAATACAATGATTTATACAGAGAATTTATAGAGAGATAACATATAGAGAACAATAAATGTAGACGTTCAAATCTTATCGAGGTCTTCAGACCGCGGGAGAAACAGAATGTGGAGATGTGGATTGAAACATCTTTATTACATCGTTAATATAAGCTTAGATATATACAATATTGAAAAAATAAGATTAAATAATGATAAATATATGAATAAGGGAGAGAGAGAGACTTTTGAACACTTTTATTGATATCTTGTCAATTAGGCTTTAAAAAAAGAATGAAAAATAATGGGAATATTCAAAATGAATTATGAGTGAGGAAAGCTCCACCATCTTGATAGGGTCCTCCTCCAGACCGTGGAGATGTGGAGGAATAGAGTGTAAGAGGAATGTTCGTTGAAATTGAGAAATATATCCTTCAGATAATAGATACATCAATTATTCACATAAAATACATTAATGTTTCTAAAAATAAGCAAATATGATTTAAAATATTTTATTTAGCGACTATTGAATAGTCCAATTTTATTTCTTTTTTAAAGAGAGCAGACGGTGAAGCGAGTTCTCCTTCATTTGCCAACAAAAGGCAAACTTTGGAACCATTCGATCGCCAACTACAGGCCTAAACTGCTACGCTCTATTTCTTTGGCAGACAATATAGTGTTGTGTTTCATAGTGGCAATATCTCTCTTGGTAGGTTCTAAATTAACGGTCATAAATTGCAAGCCTCTCTTCCAAAACTGGACAGGTTCAAAGGAAAGACATTGGGAGGTCGAAGATTATATACATAAGAATTAGAAGTGATATATATATGTCATAATATATGCTCTTCCAGGATTAATAAAACAAACCAACAGCCAACGAGAGAGAAATGGGCAGCTAAAGCGAGACACTTTAGACAACTAACTTACGACCATTTTTTGGCCACATTCCTGAGGGGGGCGTCACCACCTGGCGACTATCCTGATTAGCCCCCGGTTGTGTACACAGGGAAAACGGTCGTTCAGCGGACAGCCGCTCGCTACCTCCCTCTCTCTCGGATGGCTTCCAGGTTCCATCTTCCAAACTTGTTGTTTCCTTATTTCTCACTCACCACATTATTATCACTATAGTGCCACATCGAAAGTCGACAGAATCATATCACAGAAGAGTCGACAGGATCATATCACATATATATATATATTATAAATAAAAATATTTTCCTGCTGATTTTGGAATATTAGAGTTTTAGAATTATTAGATGTTGCTTGATTTTGGTTTACATGAGTATGTTACGATATTGTTTTGCAGTCGTGGGAGTAATAAAATAGTTTTGATCAGAGATTTCTTTATTTGAGCTAAGGAATATATTTTGTCGCGTGTGTACCCTACCGGTTCTTTGCGACAATGCCGCTTCCTCCTTCGTGGATCACCTACTTAGGCTCCCGTTGCTCTTGCCTGCAGCTTTTCCCCGCAGGCCACCCAAAGACGTTCTGAGTTCCACCTCTCCAGTGGAAACTCCCTTCCTCTGGCAGTATCTCTCGGCCTTACCACTGGTGGGGGAACACGAGAGACCTACCAGAAGAGTAGCAGCAGCAGCCTGGCGATGATGGCAATGGCGAGAGTAACGACAGGAGGCGGCATGGAGACTTGAAGCACTTTTTTATTGTCATCTATTACTAAACATTACATATAACTTGAATAATAAACAACGGGTATTTACATCATTTTATATCCTGGGGCCAACACAAAAGCGTATTTACAGTTAACCTCCCCAGGAAACGAGACCACAGCAGTCGGCGACTCCCACATCAGCCAGCAAGGGAATCAGGCGAAAGCGCCATCTATTGGTGGAGGTTGTAATCGTTTGGAGGCCTTACACATAACACCGCCTCCCCATCAAGGCGGATCGTCCCGATCCGGCCTCATCGCTTCCGTCGCCCAGACGTCACGCTTCTTGCTGGTGCCGCTTCTCTTGCCGGAACTGTCCATCTCGCTGGAATCGCCTTTCTCGCCGGAGCCAATCTTTCTCGCTGGAGCCGCCCCTCTCGCCGGAGTCGCCCTTTCGCCAGAGCCGTTCTTCTCGCCGGGATCGCTTCTCCCGCCGGAGCCGCCCCTTTCTCCGGAGCCGTCCCTCTCGCCGGTGCCGCCCCTTTCGCCGGTACCGCTTCTCACGCCGGAACCGCCTCTCACGCCGGAGGCACCTCTCATGCTGACTCAGCCTATTATGACGATTCCGCTTCTTATATCGGTACCGTTTTTCGTGCCGGAGGCGCTTCTCATGCCGGCACCGCCTCTTATGCTGGTACCACTTCTCTCGCCGAGACCACCTCTCTCGCCAGGACCTCTCCTCTCGCCGGGACCATTCCTCTCGCCGGGACCGCTTCTCTCGCCGGTACCGCTTCTCTCGCCCGTACCGCTTCTCTCGTCGGTACTGCTTCTCTCGCCGGGACCATTCCTCTCGCCGGCACCACTCCTCTCGCCCGTACCGCTTCTCTCGCCGGGACCACTCCTCTCGCCTGTAC
Source organism: Cordylochernes scorpioides (assembly GCA_030710605.1). Classification (NCBI taxonomy): domain Eukaryota; kingdom Metazoa; phylum Arthropoda; class Arachnida; order Pseudoscorpiones; family Chernetidae; genus Cordylochernes; species Cordylochernes scorpioides. The sequence continues at coordinate 71,690,327 of CP092881.1, forward strand.
CACTTCTCTCGCGCGTACCGCTTCTCTCGCCGGTACCGCTTCTCTCGCCGGTACCGCTTCTCTCGCCGGGATCACTCCTTTCGCCGGGACCATTCCTCTCGCCGGGACCGTTTCTCCCGAGGACACCTTTTCTCCCAGCGTATTTACAGTTAACCTCCCCAGGAAACGGGACCACAGCAGTCGGCGACTCTCACATCAGCCAGCAAAGGAATCAGGCGAAAGCGCCATCTATTGGCGGGGGTTGTAATCGTTTGGAGGCCTTACACGTAACAATATGAAAACCAATTTGGTAAAAGTACCGCCTGGATTAAGGCGAATAGAACAAGGAAAACAAAAGAATATTTACATAATGTACAAATATTTGAGCCGGCCAGCGGGAAACAACAACAACGGGTTATATAAAGGAAAAAGCGCGACCTCTGTCGGTCGATTAACAGAATATTTGAATCGATGAAATATAATTTTAAATAAAATAATATTTTAATATAACATATATAAAGTTTGATTCGTCTCAATTAGTCATGTGTTCAAACATATAAAACCCATACAATATGTCAATATAGGAATATAAAGTATATTCGACAACTGAGCCATCGATGGAGGGCTCCCCTCCAGATAACGATGGGTCTTCCCCCCTCTACTTCAGACTATAGAGAGGGGGAACCTTCATAAGGGATGGAAATATTTCTTTCAATATTAGTATAAAAAGATAATAGAAAGCGAGTGAACAACTTGGAAGACAAATAGAAAATTCGACTTTTCCAAATACATTCACTACCTGTTTCCTCCCACTCACAATACATAAAAGCTATAAGAACAACCCAGCTACACCTGGTATCTTCCAAAGTGAATGTTTGCCAATAATATATTGTACTTAATAAAATATAGTTCATTATATCTTATTTTTACGGTGGTAAAATAGTAATAGTAAAAATAGGAATTTCAACAGTAGCAATTTGTTTATTTATTCGTGCAAAGTGCGAGCTTTCGGATCTTTATAATCCTTACACAGAGGCATCAGATGCCACTGTAGAAAGATTATAAAGATCTTAAAGCTTGAAACTTTGCAAGAATAAAGAAAGGCATTTCTACTGTCAAAATTCCTATTTTATGCTTTATAGAAATTTTCTTTTCCAATAAAATAGTAGTGGTGATCATTTAAAATTCCCAATGTTGTAAGTAAAGAGATTTTTATAATATAAAATGATATCGCTCAATATATATTGATATTGAAATTTATCCTCAAAAATGTAATGGCTCACGGTTGTCCCTGACAGTGGCATTTACTATATCTGAAGCTGTAGTTGATTTTTTGTAAGTATCGATTCGTCTTTCGAAACAATCACCAGCTTGACATGGGGCCTTGTCTTATAACTCCTTGGCAGCGGCCGCTTTTGTAAAGTAATTGTCTTAGAGGGGGCTGGTAGTAATGGCAACGGGCTGGTGCTCGGCGCCTGAGCAGATGGATCGGTGGCTGTTTACTGAGGAGCGAGAGAACGGTTTGCTACCTGAGAAGACGCGGCAGGTCTGTAAGGTGCCATAGAGGACTGCTGCAATCTCCCGTAGACATTGTAGGTGCTGTGGATTTGTGGGAGGGCGTGGGTCGGGAGATTTGGGGCGTCGACACTGGCCCACTCGGGATGTCCAAAAGATAGATTGGAAGACATCCATGGTTTCTTCAGGGACAGGAAGCTCGTCCGTCCCTTCCAGTGACATCTGCTACAATAAACGCCGCGCCGCGATGACGCCTTTTTTGATAGCAAGTGGGATATTTCCAATTGATATCTTTTCTGCTCTTTTCCTATATGGAAAATCTCTCAAGAGGGTGGTTTTTATGGTGAAACTCTTCTCAGCCAGGCGCTCGGTCTAGTCGACGCTGGCCAGCCCGACCAATATCTTCATTATCCACACAGAAGCCTTGCTCAGAATCTATTCCAGCACCTTTATTTTGGGCGGGATGGATTTTCAAGGCCCCTCGACGAAGCAGCGTTTGTCAAAGGTCGCAGCCGCCGACCTAGTACTGATTTTACTGTTGTCTGCTGCTCTTAATCACCGTTACAAGATCTCTTTCCCCTGTTCAATTATTGACATGGCCTGTCTGCTATCAATTCAGCCTTCGAAAATTTTTCTGGTTGGATTGGAGACTCCTAGCTTTTGCCAACCTTGAGATGTCAATTCCTTCTCGTAAGTTCCGATTTTTCCCTAAATTTAAATTTTCGACGTAATCAAACTTTCGTTCTCTTTCGTCGATTGTTTCTCTTGAAAAAATAATACATTTTGAAAGGTGAAAAATCTACAACGAATTATTATCATTTTATCTCCTCATCTAAGAACTTGTCAATTCTAATTTTTTCCCTAGAAGTATGAGAGTTCGTGCTTTTTCAGACATCCATAATGTTAGTATATGCTCTATTAATATCTCTAGCGACAGCTGTCGCCATAAAGAGAAGAGCTGGGCGACAGGTGATAAAGTCAGGTCTCCAATTACCGCCATGTGACACCGAGGAGAGAGAAAAGAGTTAAGAAGAACTTTCCTATCGTGACCGGAAGTGCCCTGTCCCATTACCTCGGAAGGCTTCCTGCCAATTTGTGTCATCGTCCTAATCACGTATTGGCCGTAATTGGAGAGGTCTCTCCCCAATCTCAGCCACGCTTTCTGCCAACATTTTGTTATTTCATCCCAACTCATATATAGTGGGTGAAGGATGATGGATTTTATGGAAAGGAACGAGTAAATCTCTGGGTAACACACAGACAAATGGTTTCTCTCATCGTATTCACATTTCTTTTTAATTTTTAAAAGATATTGGAGTAATTGGAGCGGTCTCTCTCCAATCTCGACGTCAGCCTTTCTGCCAACATTTTGTCATTTCATCCGAACAGAGATATATAGTGGGTGAAGGATGGTGGATTTTATGGAAAGAGACGAATAAATCTCTGGGTAACACACAGACAAATGGTTGTTCTCATCGTATTCTGATTTTTTTTTAAAGGTATGAAGGAATGAATCTTCATCCTGATAGCACCTATTTGACCAATTTCATTAAACCGATTTGGAAGATATAAATTTTAAACTTCGCTTTTTGAATTGTCTTCATCATCAGAGGTATTTCAAAAAGGAAAAAAAAACATATTTTGAAAGGTTTGCTGGTTCAGAAATGTATTTTGATGATTTCTTGGTATATATGGAGCTAGTTTATAAGAACATGGTAACCACTTAGAATTAAATTCTGAAAAGGTAAGGAAGGTAAAATTGGCGTGTGTATAATTGGCTGGAAGTAGTGATTCTAGGTGTCATTTTGAAGGGCATATTGGCTCTAAATCTCGAGAAATAAGGAGTGGTTAAAAGAGACATTGCCCTCGATTGCTTATTGATTTAGTTAAATGAAAGAATAAGTACCCAAATGTGTAACAGCTAATGTACAGATCCAATATGTCTCACAAAGATTGTATCAAACAAACCCCAGATCAATAGCGCCCAATAGAATCGAAGCGATAGATAAACAGAGGGTGATCCAGGGAAGTACCTGGAAGATTGTTGTCGACGTTGTAAAAAATGACAAACAGAGAGCCAATAAACACTGCGCGGTATTGAGCGGAGTCTGCAGTTGACAGTGAGGAATGGAGCGGCTTAGTCAGCCCTGTCTGGTCATTGCCAGCTAGCTACTCTTACGCGACTCTATGCTATACCATCATATTGAAAATATCAAATAAAATATAAAAAGCTATATTTATATATTTCGGTAAATAATATGTATAAGATAGCATATCTCCTATATGCAAACGTTAAGAAGCTAACTGTTCTCAGCTAACTAATGAGAAAAATACGGCTGTTCTTTAGGCCCCAATATCCTTCTGTTAACAAAGACCTGGTGGAGGACCCTAACACCAAACCTCCCGGCTACAACCTACCTAGGAGGACCTGGTCAACCCTCAATAGAATCAGGACCTCTACTGGTAGATGCAACTACCTACTAAATAAGTGGAACATGAGTCCAGACCAGAACTGCGACTGTGGACAAATACAAACAATGCACCATATCCTAAGGGACTGTCCTCGAAGATTCTTCCAGGGAACACTTGGGGATATCCACCGGTGCACAGAGGAGGCCCTGGAGTGGATTCGTCACCTCGACATTCCACTCTAGAGAAACTTGCCAACATTGTTGTATTGTGCTGTAAAAAACAATATCATACGCAATAAATAAAATAAATCCTTCTGTTTGTTCACCTAGCCCCTTCTGAAACTTGCTGCAACGCCATCAACGGCAAACAGTTCTATCCCTGGAGTCTCCAGCCTAGGAGGATGCAGCTTCTGTGATGATTACCATCCCTCTGCTGTCACCATCAGCACTTTCTTCAAACACTACCACGTTAATATCATTGGCAGACCCTATCAAGATATTTAACGATATTCTTTTTCGCTCTGTCACATATCTCGAGTCTTAGAAGAAACAGCCTTCTTTGGATACCCAGAGAATTAATCGTCATCCCATGAAACATCAGTGAAAAAGTCAAAAGTTCGCAAGAAGCTCAAAGAATTTCTCGAAAGGCTATTCTCATTCCATTCTCGTAGACTACTGCCGAAGTGGACATTAGAAGAACCAATATAGAAAAGGCGGCTATATCTCGATTCCGCATGTTGTAACTTTTAGATTTTGGTCAATTGATGCATTTTATTCCTAAGTTAATGCAAATACTATTAATTATCTTGCTTTTTCATTTAGTATAAAATAAAACTAAAAGTATATTAAACGAAGAGTTTTGTCTTGATTCTTAGTAGCGAAATTTGGACTCAAAATAGTACAGCTTGGGAAACAAAAGGTTGAACTCCAGATGATCGTGGAAGCAAATGCTAATCTGCCTCCAGTCAGAAGAGAAATATGATATATGATAAATACCACCCTGGGAATCAAGGTACTTCAACTGCCTCTCCACCTGTAACATCGAACCACACCGAACAAAAACAACTCTAGAGGGTAAAGGCTATCCAGAAGCCTTCAGTCGGAAAAAGTTAAAAACCAGTAATGGAGATGTTTCAGTAAATCTAAACAAATATCTAAATCTCTTTCCAGCAAGATTGTTACTTTTTTAAATAAAACAAACTTTCTACTCTTCTTACTGCGATTAAAAATAATGGGAGGGCTCTCTTCGGAGGTGAACATACCCAGCCGTTTCACCAATTTAATCCAACAGACCGCTTTTAGAGCCCTAATATCGTGTTGAACTTTTCAGATTATATATGCGACATTAAAGAAGTGGGGACTCAAAATGTGGGAATACATTGTCGTCCTTTCCGCGTCTAGCGTTACCTGGGCAGAAACTCTAGATTTTAGGAAATTACGCTAACGAGACTGTGCGTTTGTCCTTTTATGCATTTATCTCCCCCTCCCCCAATTCCACCGGCATATCTTTCTTGGCCCTGGCTGTTCTGCATCTTCTGCGGATCCGGCGACTGACCGCTTGGCAACAGGTTCTGCAGTGGCATCCTTTTCTCTTTTAGAACGTTTTATTTTATTTCCTAACTGCCACCAGACTTGAAGGATGAATATTTGGACAAAGCGTGAAAAATTAATCATGGTGTACGGGTTACATTTTTGTCCACTGGCTCGCCCTGTGTCCGTCGGTGGCGAAAGGCTGCTGGATGTAAAAACGCAACTCCAGCTTGCCTGCTTCAATGGGGTCCAGTCCGCATGCCGAGCAGGGGGAAAGAATGTCAACTCATGGCTGGTGGAGCCCGGTCTTGGATGGCCTTCTTGTCTTCAGGTTCCTGACTAGTTCTCCGTCGCCGTCGGCTGCTGGATTTGTGAGAGCAGGCCTCTTCCATTCTTGTCTGAGCCACCGGGTGGTGCCCACTCCCACCCTACTGAACCAGCCTCTCGTTGGTTCCTACAAATTCCTGGCGACGCCATCGCTTCGGGCTCACTCAAGGTGGAGAGTGCGTGTCCATGACCTGGCGTGCCATGCTCCATCGCTCACCCCCAGGCTGAGGAGAAGCATCTGCGAAGACGCAGCCGCCCTTGGTCAATTCTGCCGGCGTCTGGTGGAGGAAAACGCAAGAAGCGAATATCAAGAGAGAAGCTTGGAAGAAGCCATCGTGCTGCGCGTAAAGGCCAGACCGTTCTTGCACATCAGCACCCGCACTGTGCGATGCATGTTGGAGCCTCTCCGCCTGGCCGCAATTCCATCTCGCAGTATCTCCGGCACTGGGCGTCTGTCATCAACGTACCCTCCACCAGCCTGGCGTTTTCATCTCTTCGTCGCTTCTTCTTGATGGCCATGCAGCGGACATCGCTTTGCGGCTGGCCCTGCAGGCACTGCCTCATCCGGGGCACCCGGCGTCGAGCCAGCCCGTCTGCATCGCCTACAACTCCAGAGACCTGTCGCTGGCCCCCTGCTAATAGTCCTGCAGTGCCGCCCGCCTTTTCATCCAAGAGGTGTTCGCCATCATCGGGCGGCCCCCTGAACTGCAGTCCTGAATCTCCGTGGTGGGCCTTGTGAAAAGAAACATTCGTCTCATAAGGTCTTCATTCGTTATATATAGATGACCTTTATTGCTTTGTATTAAATAACAGTTAAATAATTTGTAAATTTTGATCATTTTTTATAAAAGGCAAAACTCTAATGACGTGAGTTCTTCATTGGAAACATGCTTAATTCCTGTGACCACGCCATCACCATATCCACAGCGGTGAAGCATGCCATCTACGTTTTTTTTTTCTTGCGAAATACGTGGTATCGCTGGAAACCCGTTGGCTATCTTCCATCAAACTCTGCAGCTGCGGCAGAGGCGCCATGTACATATTCATTTTACATATTGTATATATAAAATAAAAGGACTTAAAAGCGCGAATGTTTCTTTTATACATAAAACGAACTTCTACTGTCCTTACTGCGATGAAAAATATATTGGGAGGGCTTGGCTCATCAGTGGTGAACCCTCCCAGCGGTTTCGCCAATTTAATCCACCAGACCGCTTCTCAGAGCTCTAATACTGTATTGGATCGTTCTGCTTTTATATGCTACACTGAAGGATGGAATCTTAGAAATGGTTTTCAAGTATACTATGGACATAGGCTTATAGGACAGTAGAATTACAATCAAATATTTGCTTCAAGCAATGCTCTTCAGCAAACTATAAAGACAAGACCAGTTAGGAATAAATTAACACAAAGCAATAACGCGCCATCTATACATATAAAATAAAAGGACTTAAAAGCGCGAATGTTTCTTTTATACATAAAACGAACTTCTACTGTCCTTACTGCGATGAAAAAATATATTGGGAGGGCTTGGCTCATCAGTGGTGAACCCTCCCAGCGGTTTCGCCAATTTAATCCACCAGACCGCTTCTCAGAGCTCTAATACTGTATTGGATCATTCTGCTTTTATATGCTACACTGAAGGATGGAATCTTAGAAATATATTGTATATATATTTTGATTATAATCATCATCATCATTGTAAATTACTCATTACAACTTCTTAAATAGTGCGGACTGTACACCTTTACCCCCTGTATTGACAAGATGTCGATATACCTATATTAATTGTCAATTATCTCTCTCTCATAGTTTAATAGATAGCACTCTCGTTTTTTTTATCACAGTCTTTATTGATTTATTTAATTTTTTATATAAATATATAGTCGCTTTTGTACAAAAATATTCTATAATATATTTTATATAAATTATAGTTTTGCACAAATCTTTACTCCTCTATATTCAAATATATATATATATATATATATATAGGTAACGAATACCTCTCTAAACATTAAATTAAAATTTGCCTATAATCTTTATTCAGTTTCATACCTCAACCTACAACAGTTCTCTAAGGTGTTAGAATATTATTGAAATTAATATATTTTCATTTCACAAAAACCATTCATACATTCAATTCAGTTATCAATATTAAGGATAAAAGATGGATCACACAGGAATTTAGAATGTTTCTAATGAAGAACTCACCTCATTAGAGTTTTGCCTTTTATAAAAAAATGATCAAAATTCACAAATTTCTATGCATCTTATTTAATACTTAGCAATAACGCGCCATCTATATAATACAAATGAAAACACCAAAACTCGAATGTTTCTTTTCACAAATAAATCAAACTTCTACTGTCCTTACTGCGACGAAAAAATATTAGAAAGACTGGTCTCATCAGTGGTGAACCCTTCCAGCGGTTTCGCCAATTTAATTTACCAGACCGCTTCTTTAGAGCTCTAATATTGTATTGGATCATTCTGCTTTTATATGCTGCACTGAAGGGTGGAATCTTATAAAAATGGCATTTAATCTTAGAAATTGGCGAAACCGCTGGGAGGGTTCACCACTGATGAGCCAAGCCCTCCCAATATTTTTTCATCGCAGTAAGAACAGTAGAAGTTTGATTTATTTGTGAAAAGAAACATTCTCGTCTTAATGTCCTCATTCGTTATATATTATTATTTAATAATAATGAAGGTCTATCCTGACCAAAAGCACATATGCTTTTTAGATGGCAGAGCGCCATCTAGTGGAGCAAAAATAAACTAAGCGTTCATTTAACTTGCTCCGTGATATTTGACCAACCCAATTTCTTGATAAATCAAGAAAAGCCATCCACGAACTCGTTTCGCGCTGTTGGCGCTCATCAGCGTGGAGGTACCACTGCGACCAAAATATTTTTGGTCCCAGAGGCTTCTTTAAAAAACAAGAAATGGGTATTTAAGGCCAAATTTGCGTAAATACGCTTAACACATGAGAAAACAATAGAAAAAAAGGTCAGGTGTTGATATTAAAAATAATGAAGGCATATCCTGACCAAAAATTATTTGCATAATATTTTAATAACATATTAGTTATTTCAACGAAAAATGAAATAAAATACTATTTCATTTTTACGGAGAGATATAGAATAAAAAGTTATAAAGAATTTTAAATAATAAATAATTCCACGTAAAGAGAGATGGATGCAAACAAAGACGAACAAAGGGAGGGAATATTCCTTCAGTTTAATCCCTTCTGATCCTTTGTGGAGCAGAACCATGTGAGAATTTCTCTGCCGCCGGCATTCCTGAGCGAGCGATCCCATTGGACGGGCTTGTCGGTAACCTAATCCAAAATATTGTATATAACATCGGTATACATATATAGGCTGAGAAGAGATCAGATGTAAAAGCGTCGTTTCTTTATTGAAGAGGTCCGAGCTTTTCGACATTAAAGTCCTCCAACAAGCTGTAACGCGAATACAAGTGTGTGACTAGACATGTATGAAATTATATAAATAAATATATTTATTTATATTAAAAATAAAGAAGGCATCTCCTGACCACGAGCACATGTGCTTTTTAGATGGCGCTCTGCCATCTAAAAAGCTATGTGCTCGTGGTCAGGAAATGCCTTTTTACACATGTGAAAAGCAGTTCGACTTTGCATTTACAAATAGGCCAGAGCCCCGTTTGGTTACTTGCACTAGCTGGTGGGGTTAGACTTTTGCAAGAATCGAGGGACAAATGGAGCATTCTTTTATTTTTTTAAATCAGAAAAAAGTGCCGAATGCGGGAATCGAACCCGGGTCGTAGCAGTCGAAAACCAACGGTTTAGACCATCCTTCCACCGACCCCCCTTGAAGAAATGTAATTCCAGTGTGAGTAGGATGTAGCGGGCAAATGTGAGGTATTTTAAGCACCTTAAAGGTGAGGTAGGCAGACTGAAATATCATTCAGAGTTGACCTGAGTGTAGGTTCACATAAGCAGTTGTGTGAACTGAGTAATCTTCAGTATAATCAGAGTGGACCGTTGTTGACGCTACCCTCCTCCCAGCCCACGCCCTCCCAAACATCCGCAGCGCCTACATCGGCTACTAGGTGTCCTGTCAGTATCAAGCAGAGCCCTTTGACACTTTCCAGCCCTGCCGCATATTCGCCTCCCGCGAACAATACTATTCCTCCTCAGGGGATTCCAGCCACCAAGCCTTCTTCCAGCTCGTTTCCGTCACTACCAGTGCCCTCCTTGACCATCTCTATCAACAGCGGCCCCTGCCAAAGACCAGACCATGGCTGCGGCCTTCAAACCCAAAATACCTCCAGATTCTTCAATCTTCAAAGAAACAGGTAGAGGAGATATTTGCTAGCCTTAACCCTGACTCATTTCCAGACACCTATGTGATAGAAAATTTAGAGAGTTTATAGCTATCGCGGTTTTATTCTGCTTCCCAAGGGAAAGGTTTTTATTGTGCTCCTACTTAGGGGCAGGTCTCTACCGAGAAAATTCCTCGGCATTACAATAATGCATTTCGTGGAAAAGGACTCCGATCTGTGTCAGAGAATGTCAAGGCGGCTTGTGACAGCGAACAGATTCTGGACGTTTCCCCGGTGGAATACGTCTGATGTTGATACTTGTACAATTGGTTCTATGCTAATTTGATCATTTTTATTCTTATTTTATGACTTTTGAATAAGGTCAATAAATTCATATTAATTGTCAATTCTCTCTATCTATTTATTCCTATATTTATCTTTATATAATCCTATTTATTCGTAATTTTTCAATTCTGTATTTAACTTATATAATCTTATATGAACCTTGTAATAAATCTCAATCTGTCTCTCTCTCTATTATTTAATCTATTTATATATTTTATTCATTTTATATGTAACCTTATATCATCTTTTACGAAAAATTAATAAAAATAAATACAAAAATGAATAAATTTTAAAAAGGTTCAGGTGTCGATATTAAAAACAAATAAGGCATATCCTGACCAGTAACATAAGTGTTTTTAGATGGCAGAGTGCTATCTTGTAGAACAGATCACACTCTACCATCCATAAAACGCTCATGTTTGTGGTCTGGATATGCCAATATGTTTTTAATAATCTTTTATAAACGACACAATAAAGTAGTTTCAATATATATCACTCTCTACACACAGAGTCCCATACACAGGTTCTTTCTGAGCCTTGAGAGGAGGGGAGAACATGAAAACCCCCTTACTGTCTGGAGGAGGACTCTCCGTCGTTGGGGGAATCTCCTCGACTGTACATAACTGTATATATATCTTACTCTTTTATTTTTTTCCTCTTTTTATAATTATTATATACTACTACCATTGACTTGTGTATGAGGAGAATAAAATATTTTTAAATCTCAAATATCTACACACAGATATAAATCATATATTGAATTATTATAATTATAATAGAATATAATGCGGCTTATGATTTTATAACAAAGTATGACAATTATACCCCAAATGTTTCTTTTGAACGAAAAATCGAAATTTATTTTAAGGAGAAATACCGATTATTTCTAACCTTAGGGATGAAGTTTGAAAGGATGAATAGTGAAAAGTAATGATAAACGGAAAAATAAATTGTCCAGGGATGGGAATTTCGATTTTTCGTTCAAAAGAAAGATTTGCGGTATAATTGCGGGATTTTTCTCATAAATATTTGAGAGAATTTGAGGCTTACATTTATATAAAGGTTTTTAAAAATCAATCCATTAAGTATGCATTCAATAAAAAGGTTTATCTTGATTTATATACAAACATTACTTTATTTCAGTATCTTAGTAATTATTAGGTATCAAGAAACGAATTTAACGTCGCGTTTTCATCCTCTTAGATTCATAGAATTGCCGAATGCCGTGGTCCATTTGGACAAGGAAAGCAAAGACTAGTACGCGGCTGATTCCACACTAGCCTGTTCAGTGATTCGCTAACCTTGACGTATGCACGAAGGAACGTGTGGCCATTGGACATGCGTCGGACCTGGAAGCTGTTGTTGGGTGCTACGCTGCCTGGAGTACAGGAGCTCCATCTATGATTCCTTTCTTCCTGTGGTGAATCTGTATAAGACCGGTGGTCTTAATAAAGCTGTGTGTGTGATTAATTCTATTAATAAAGGTAAGTGTAGAGCTTACTGAAATATTGGAATAAAATTATTTCTTTATTGAGAGTATACATTTTCGAGTAGAAAAATACATTTTCAAACTTTTATAGGAAAAATCGGTTATGAATATTAACAAAAAGAATCTTAAAAAGAAAGATAAAAACTGAATTTTACAGATATTCAGAAGTTTATATAAATCAGCGACAAGATAAAACAGAGAATTTCAAATTCTCCAACCAGGAGGATAATTGTAATTGTTTCCTCTGTTGTCCCACGTGACGTATACTATGTAAATAGGTCTAAGTGCTGCAGCGGTGGTGTCTGTCTATTGTCTATACACAATTCTTCCGTTAATTGTAATTTGAATGTTAAATAATTAAATTAATTTTGATTAGATTCAGCACTTTATTGTTTGTCTTACGACGATCCTTTGTCTCTCTTTGTCAGAGGAGTTTTTCTTGAGTTTAATTCTGCCATTGTGAGTTCTCTTCGCCCCCGTGGAACTCCCTAATTGGAAACAAAAGACTTAGAACTGGGAAATAAGAACTGACAATAAACATCCTCGCTTTGAATTTTAAAATGAATTTTGGTTAAGGAAAAACAATTATTTTTCTATTCTTGAATTTTTTTGAAGGTTTTTGTGACTCTATTATCATGAAAATTACTCCAACAGTATATTTTATGAAGAAGGTGGCAAACCGCAACCTAAATGATTTACCTTAAATGAATTAGACTAACAATAATGGTTCAAATTTTGACTATTTACATATGTCGTGTCGATCCGGGCCACGAAAGAAGTTTAAGGCAACAAGACTGCTCTATTCCTAAGGCTGGACTGACTACCTTTATTCTTACCTCCTATTCATAGCGTTTACGTTAATCTGAAACTATGTAAATTAAGAATAACAAATATGCAAAGACACAACAACATATTTAAAGAAAGTAGCTTCTGTACCTTTTTTCTCTGGATCTCTCCTTTCATAAACACACTGATTTTTCAAAATATAATATTTCAATTGCGCTCTGCCATCTGAAATACTCGTATGAACAATCAAGATTGACTTTTTGTTTATAATCATGTATCGATCGTTCCCCAAGTATATAAGAGTGTGAAAACCTCAGTTTTATAATCCAGACAGTCTATTCTGCCTGGATCACACTGGACCATGGACCACACACCACCCACCCAATAATCCCCCAGCACGTTCCTAACACTGAATGAGCCTTAAGTGGATTCGTTCGGCTTTATGGCCTGACCTCTGTGAGGGGATAAAGCACGAGCGGCTCGTGGATGCTGTCGTCCTGTTTGGATCATCTATTGGTGTATTATCATCATATCAGGCCATTTGAACGTACACACACATATATACCAGGTAAGATAGATCCAGGTTGAGTAACCAATAGTATAAGTTTGTATAAATCGTATATTTTCTTATCAAACCTAAACCTGGTATGCGGGACTGAAGTGAGACTCAGAGATAAAGCGGTTGAGAAAAACAATTTTACCTTTGACATACCTTTATTTGGTCATTTTTGTATATTTATTTTGAAACACAAAATATTCACGAGGAAGTTAATATTATGAAGTCCAAAAAGCAAAGCAAAGTATATTTGATATATATAAAACCTCTTTCTATTTCTTACCGTTCACAAGTATAGTGTAAAATCAAATTTCACTATGCTTACAGAGAACATAGAAGCCTGGCATACTTGCTCACACCTGATTACAATGCATGATCTCAACATGGCATCAATGAAAAATCTCCCTATAAATTAATCTACTTCACAATACCTTTATCGACATCTTGTCAATACAAGGTCAAGTGAAACACCCGCATAAATCAGGAAATTAATAATGATGATTATCATATTACAAAAATTTAAAATATCGATATGCAGTCAATATGTACATGGCCCCGCTGCAGAGTTGATGGAAGATAGCCAGCGGGTCTTCACTGACACCATGCATTTCAATATCTACAAAGAAAACGTAGATCTCGTGTTTCGCCACTGAAGAGATATTGATAGCATGGTCCTCGAGCCCCACAGCGAAAATCTAGGTAGAGAGAAAAAGAACGCATCACAATTTTGCGTGTCATCCTTGCGAAGGGGCCATGCTAATATTCTCTGTATCGTTCCTATTGTAGTATATGTACCGCCGAACAAGCGTCAACAATCTAAAATAAAATACTTCACAATTTTGCGTGTCATCGTAGCACAGGGGCCATGCTAATATTCTCTGTGTATCGTTCCTATTGTAGTATATGTACCGCCGAACAAGTGTGTACAATCTAAAATAAAACACTTCATGATTTTGCGTGTCATCCTTGCGCAGGGGCCATGCTAATCTTCTCTGTATCGTTCCTATTGTAGTATATGTACCGCCGAACAAGTGTGTACAATCTAAAATAAAACACTTCACGATTTTGCGTGTCATCCTTGCGCAGGGACCATGCTAATATTTTCTGTATCGTTCCTAATGTAGTATATGTACCGCCGAACAAGCGTGTACAATCTACAATAGATCGCTTCACGATTTTGCGTGTCATCCTTGCGCAGGGACCATGCTAATATTTTCTGTATCGTTCCTATTGTAGTATATGTACCGCCGAACAAGCGTGTACAATCTACAATAGAACGCTTCACGATTTTACGTGTCATCCTTGCGCAGGGGCCATGCTAATCTTCTCTGTATTGTGTCTATTGTAGTATATGTACCGTCGAACAAGCCAAAAGAATATCCTTTGGATTCCAGTGACTCGGCGATAATTCGTCAATAATTGGACCCGGTGTTCCATCTATCAGTGGCCGTGAGACATAAAGAACTTGATGCTAAGAAGACAGTGTCGATAAGAAGTCTCCAGAAGTCCAGTGGTAAGTTGTACATAAGTGCTATGTTGGAGATTGAAGAGAACAGCGCTTGTCACCACGTCACAGGATATAGAACGTTTCACGATTTTGAGTGTCATCCTTGCACACAGGGGCCATGCTCATATTTTCTGTATCGTTCCTATTGTAGTATATGTACCGCCGAACAAGTGTGTACAATCTACAATAGATCGCTTCACGATTTTATGTTTCATTCTTGCACAGGGGCCATGCTAATATTTTCTGTATCGTTCCTATTGTAGTATATGTACCGCCGAACAAGTGTGTACAATCTACAATAGATCGCTTCACGATTTTATGTGTCATTCTTGCACAGGGGCCATGCTAATATTTTCTGTATCGTTCCTATTGTAGTATATGTACCGCCGAACAAGTGTGTACAATCTACAATAGATCGCTTCACGATTTTATGTGTCATTCTTGCACAGGGGCCATGCTAATATTTTCTGTATCGTTCCTATTGTAGTATATGTACCGCCGAACAAGCGTGTACAATCTACAATAGATCGCTTCACGATTTTATGTGTCATTCTTGCACAGGGGCCATGCTAATATTTTCTGTATCGTTCCTATTGTAGTATATGTACCGCCGAACAAGCGTCTACAATCTAAAATAGAAACCTTCACGATTTTGAGTGTCATCATTGCGCAGGGGCCATGCTAATCTTCTCTGTATCGTTCCATATTTAGTATATGTACCGCCGAACAAGTGTGTACAATCTACAATAGATCGCTTCACGATTTTATGTGTCATTCTTGCACAGGGGCCATGCTAATATTTTCTGTATCGTTCCTATTGTAGTATATGTACCGCCGAACAAGCGTCTACAATCTAAAATAGAAACCTTCACGATTTTGAGTGTCATCCTTGCGCAGGGGCCATGCTAATCTTCTCTGTATCGTTCCTATTGTAGTATATGTACCGCCGAACAAGTGTGTACAATCTACAATAGAACACTTCACGATTTTACGTGTCATCCTTGCGCAGGTGCCATGCTAATCTTCTCTGTATCGTTCCAAATTTAGTATATGTACCGCCGAACAAGTGTGTACAATCTACAATAGATCGCTTCACGATTTTATGTGTCATTCTTGCACAGGGGTCATGCTAATATTTTCTGTATCGTTCCTAT
Organism: Cordylochernes scorpioides; assembly: GCA_030710605.1. Taxonomy (NCBI): domain Eukaryota; kingdom Metazoa; phylum Arthropoda; class Arachnida; order Pseudoscorpiones; family Chernetidae; genus Cordylochernes; species Cordylochernes scorpioides. The sequence continues at coordinate 71,706,234 of CP092881.1, forward strand.
TGTAGTATATGTACCGCCGAACAAGTGTGTACAATCTACAATAGATCGCTTTACGATTTTATGTGTCATTCTTGCACAGGGGCCATGCTAATATTTTCTGTATCGTTCCTATTGTAGTATATGTACCGCCGAACAAGCGTGTACAATCTACAATAGAACGCTTCACGATTTTGCGTGTCATCCTTGCGCAGGGGCCATGCTAATCTTCTCTGTATCGTTCCTATTGTAGTATATGTACCGCCGAACAAATGTGTACAATCTACAATAGAACGATTCATGATTTTGCGTGTCATTTTTGCGCAGGTGCTATGCTTATCTTCTCTGTATCGTTCCTATTGTAGTATATATACCGCCGAACAAGAGAGAGAATGGGGGGAAGGGCAGGAACACAAGAACCCGGGCAATTAACGGTAGATTTGAGGAAAGAATAGCCCGATCCATTTTGGGAGAATAATTGGAGGATTGAGTGATGTATCTATAACAGGCGGAGTGGGCAAACTATCTTTTTATTAAAATATATTGTAGCAATGGATCTTTACGGGAATTTCCCACAGAATCATGTGACGACAATGAGAAATACTTTCTTAGTTTCAATAATATCTCTCTTTGTTGTTTATAATTTTAGATATTTCACTGAAATAGAAATTTTGAAACAAAAAACAATGAATAATTCTGAAACTATTCTAATATTTTAATTGGAATAAATATTAGTGTTGAAAAAATAATTCAGAAATTCATTATTTCAAACTATTTTTTCTCGCACACAAAAAAATGAAAGATTATAAATACTAAATTTTATCTATTATATGTCAAACACTATGTATCAATTTAATATCCAATAATATATATTAAAATATCTACCAATATGTCAAACACTTACAATAAAGACTAGAAGATTGTTTGGTCTGGGTCGTTTTCATTTTTATTTGTTTACGCTAGCCCCTCCCTTTGTTTCCCGCTAGCTTTCTTCGTTTTCGATGCCCTTCGAGCGTTGCGCCTGTCAGCTTACCCATATATTATGTTTAAAAAATAAACCTTGAAATAAGATATTTCTAATTTTCTACATCATTCCCGCCTAAAGTTGTTGAATAAAAGCAACATTATAAAAACTTAAATGTTGGGATGATAAACAATGCTTAACATTCTTACTGGCTGAAATATATTTTCGTTCCATATCTGATTGCATTTTACGTTTAAGGAAATACAAATGTTGCATTGGTCGGATAAATATTCCATTCTTTGTCTTGATTTATGCAATTCTTGGTAGCCCATCGCGTCCAGAAAACAGTTCCATAATTATACCAAGTGGCCAGGTAATTCTTCCTTATTCATCTGAAGCAACCAGAATAGCATCATCAACCTTTATTGGGCTTGTGGGTTCTTCCACGCACTATACACTTAAGGATGCTCTTGAAATTCTTCTCAATGTGTCTAGGTTTGAAACATCATAAACTACAGTTCTTTCATTACAACCTGGTTTCCCTTTATGAAATATTCATTCTTTGGGCAATGAAACAGATATTGGAATCATGCTGCTTTCCACAGAAAATGTCACTAGCAATTTCATCAATGTGGAAACCTGCTACTATAGACTCCTTGCTTCTCTTCGAAGCTTTCTTTCGTTATTATTCCTCAGAGTGGGGTTCAATCTGCGTGGCTTCAAACCAGATTGTGCCCATTATTGGTGAATATCATCAAGCTGTTTAACCAAGATACAATATCACCCTCTCTAAGCTTTGAACATTTTGCCAAGGGGGCCAAAAGAATATCCGTTGGATTCCAGTGACTCGGCGATAATTCATCAATAATTGAACCCGGTGTTCCATCAATTAGTGGCCGTGGGACACAAAGAACTTGATGCTAAGAAGACAGTGTCGAGGAGAAGTCTCCAGTAAGTTGTATGTTGGAGATTGAAGAGAGCAGCGCTTGTCACCACGTCACAGGAAGGCTAATCACTCGGCACACAAGGATAGCCTCAAATTACTTGAGTGATGAGACAAGAAGCAAATTGGCCTCATCGGCATGCCACGTAGATCGCGCAATTAACCCCTTGTAGATCTCCCAGAACATGACATGAGCAGTGACACCTGGTCGCGTCGTTCACGCGACAGTGACCAACCAGCCCTGCTAGATCGCCCGTCTTTGCGACATGCTGTACGAAGAGTGGCACCCTTTAGTTCAATAGTTAACCATTCCTCTAGGCGATATATCAATCTACAAACAATAAAGAGGTTAACGACACAAATAGGTATCGGCGTGACGAATTAATTGGATAGGTGTCTTCCTTTACTCTGAACGGCGGCGAGCTTCCACTTGATAGCGGTTATGCAGGTCGAAACGGACGCATAAAATATAGTTCCCCAACATAAATTAATTTAGGCATATAAGAATATTGATGATTTTAAAGATATTTCAATATAATTAGAATTCTATTGAGAAATCTATTATCGAAGTTTCTGCTCTACTTGATTTGAACCAATAATCACCATCCAAAAACAAAAAAAAAAAAAAAAACTATCAAGCAGTGGGGACCATTGACGAATCATTTCTGTGGCCTGATAATTCGGCTTTTAAAATGTTTGTATGGAATCCTTTCAAAGATCATACTGATATTTATTTAGTACTAGCGGATGTACCCGGCTTCGCCCGGGTTTTACCCGAGTAAAGGTTTGTCTAACGAATCTCTCGATAAAGTGAACATTTTTTCCCGGTCCCTTGAAAAATACTCGATAAGTTGAATAAAATCAATATTAATTGGTTCCCTCGGTAATTGGAAGTTAAAGGAATAGTATTTTGCCTTGGAATTGTATCATTATTCTTGTCTCAAATAAATTGCCGTCTCATCCTGAATTTTGTCTTTCCTAATTTTCTACATTACAAAATCATCGTATCATCATGATAATATTTTAAGCAGATTGTTGAATTATAACAGATAAATTAGAATATTTATCTTGATTATTTTTAGGCGAAAAGTTATTTTAAAAATTTTATTTGCTAGAAACCTTCCCAGTACTATACTAAATAACTTTCCAAAGTTTCATGGCGTTCCAATGAGTGGTTTGGTCAGGCAATAAAGGACATAAAGGACACACACACACACATACATTCACTTTTATATATATAGATATATTATTATTATTATACTATATATTACAATTACAATTATTACAATTATTTTATTTCCAAAGCGCTATATCCCGCAAGGGATACTTGCGCCAAACAAGGAGAAACGTTTATTTACATAAGTTATTTACATTATTCAACGCATGAAAACATCAGAGATCCAGATTTTGTAGAAAGTTTAGAATGTATTTACAAAATGAATTGAACTTTGAATATGATTTTTTATCGAAAATCAAATCGTTAAGTTCACAAACAACTAGTTCATTCTTCATTCTATAATCTTGAAATGCTGGGCAATCGATCAGTAGATGTCTTGAGGTTTGTTCCTCAATACCACAAAAGCAACTTGAATCCTCCACTGCCTTTATTCTATTTAAAAAAAAAATTGAAATTTCCGTCGTTTGTAACAAATTGAGTATTATAAAAATTTGGACGAAAGTATTTAGAGATTTCTTGGGGGGAAAAGCTTAAGAAAGTATTATTTGCTTCGTTTTTCAGAACATTCCTTCTGGATTTGAGAAAGGTATATATAATTCCTGGAATAAATGGGTCATATATTTGTTGGTATATACTATATATAATATAATTAAGAAGGAATCAAAGTTTACAGCGACAAATTTCTTTTAGTTGTGCGTTATAATCGGCAAGCTTTCGGGCTTTGACGTCCTTTAACAGGCTACAGGTTGCACAAATAAAATATATTCGTCGCCTAAAATTTTGACTCCTTCTTTAAGTTGATGTCTGGCGATTCCTTCTCTTACAATAATATACAGTATTAAAACGAAAAAAAGCATATTCAGACCACGTTTACATGAACTTTCAGATGGCAGAGCGCCATCTAGTGAAACAGAAATCAACTAAACGTTGATTTAGCCTATTTCCTTATATTTGGCCAACCCATTTTCTGGATAAATCAAGAAAAGTTAACTATGAACGCGTTTCGGGCTGTTGGCCCTCATCAGCGTGGTGCAGACTGTACCTCTACGCCCAAATATATTTTGATCCTAGAGGCTTCCTGAGAAATCAATAAATGGGTATTTAAAGGCCAAAAATTGCGAAAATTGATAAGCATGTGAAAAAATAATAATAAAAGGTCAGGTGTTTGTTTTTGAAATAAAAAAGGCATATTCTGACCATGTTTACATGATATGCCTTTTTCTATTTTAATAATAAACATCTGACATTTTTTATTTATTTCAAACATGTTTAGCGTATTTACGCAGGTTTGTGTCCCAGGAAAGGTGAGGTGAGAGTGGAAAATTAGATGTCCTTTACAGGGAGGTTCTACTGTAGATGGCTTACACCTAATTTCTCTAGAGGGATTTTTCCAGAGGTTTTCTAGGAATTGCTTCCACGCCATGGTGAGGATATATGATGTTTTTTTCTATATATAATTAATATAGTATATAGTTATATATATATGTTATATTAAAATATTATTTTATTTAAAATTATATTTCATTGATTCAAATACTCTGTTGAATCGACCGCCAGAGGTCACGCTTCCCCTATAAAAACTCATTGTTGTTGTTTCCCGATGGCCGGCTCAAAACTTTTGTATATTATGTAAATAAGTTTTTATTTTTTATTCTTACGCCTTAAGCCAGGCAGTACTTTTATCAAATTATGTTTTTTATATATTCCTTCAGCTCAATTAAAGCAATTAATGATCTGAACTATTTTCAGTATTATTGCCACGACTGCAGTGTCACATGTTCATGGATTCCGGGATCAAGGAAATGATCAATAAATCTATTTAACTCTAATATTCAAAAATCAACAGAAAATATATTTTTATATAACATACATACTTATAGTTAATATAGTATACAGAGTGATAACTTATGAAGAACTATCTAAATAACTATACGGGGAGAAAGGCTCTACATCAAAATCAATATTAAAGCTTTCAAAATATTAAAAAGGGTTAGAATATAAAATAAAAAATCAAAAAATAATATCATTCTCTATAAATAATTCTATATATAAAGATGGTCTCTATTCTATTTCTGAAATATTGATTTAGCTTTGTGAAATTATTTTAACAATACATTAAAAGGTGGAGCAAATTCTAACCAAAGAAACCGTTAAAAGAAAAAAAAAAGCTCATTTATTAAGATTTTGATTTACCAAGGATAATTTCATTAGGGGCCTGTTAATTCTCGAGGTTGGAGAAAAACACCGCGGGACAATGAATTAACCCAAGCTATCAATTAGACCGAAGGAAAAACCGGAGGAAAAACCTCCACAGTCCCATGGATTAATCAAATCTCCGGCAAAAACCTAATTAATGTTCCCAACCAAATAAAACCTTCACAAAACATATCAATTGATTAATAAACCCTCTGAAATCTTCACATCCAATAAATCAACGTTTCTTAAGCAGATTCTGCGCTTTTTTTTTCCAAACTTCAATCCGACGACATAAAAGGCAAAAGGGGACGGATTACGCAGAGACATGAGTGGAACCAAATAAAATTCTAAAATTAATTAATGACATTTTAAAAAGGTTAAGTGACTCAGAAATTCTCCTTTCTTAGCGAACAAGTAATCCGAATCTCATAACAAAATTAACTTTTTCTTTTGGAGAAAATTGAATTTTCTCTCTCTCTTTCGTGGATACCGCGTCCATATGCAAATATTTATTCCGAGATAAATTTTAAAATATGTAATTAAGCCTGGAGGCAGAAAAGTATTATTGTGTTTAATACTCTCTCTTATCAATATATATGTCAATTTTTTTTTCTCCTCATTGAATAGAACAAAATATTTTTACAAATTAATTCTGTTGACCTTATATGGCGCTGAGTTTGTTGTTGACATACATTAAATATGTTATAACACCTTGATAAAGGTTGGCGTTCAGCCAACTGAAATATTGGTATAATAAATGATATTTTGATCCAATATATGCCTTTTTATTTAATAGATTTTTTATATGCTTCAATGAAGAGAGTCATCTTAGAATTGGTATTCACCACTGATGACCCAAGCCATCGCAGTAAAGACAATAGAAGTTTGATTTATTAGTGAAAAGAAACATTAGCGTCTCAATGTCTTCATTCGTTATATAGATTTTTATTGTTTTGAAAATAGAACAATATATGTATTTTTATTTAATAGATTTTTATGAAATAATCTAAATTTATCATAAGTTTCTAACTCTTTGTTATCTAAAAGAACAATTGAACAATTATCACAGTATTTTAGTCATATCTGAATACGAACATTTATAAAAACAAAGTTTTATTATTATTTCTACGTTAAAAGTTTTCTGCGATCCCCTTTATCAAGTAAGGTTATGAATACAAATAACATATGAGATATTTGAATAAGTTAAACTAGATCTTTGGACCAATAATGAAACTCTTTGTCTAAATATCTAGCTTTACTTATTTGAATATTTCTAAGTGAATATCGCTCACATATGAAATGTTGTAATCTAACTGGTTTTAGTATTTCTGTCTATTTGTGTATAATTGTATTATTTGCATATTCATATATGGATATTCTCGTTATTAATAATGCTTTAAAAATAAACTTCAGACGTATTGTCAAATTATATTGACAAACATTTTAATTTTTTTTCTAATCAGGTTTTAACGGGAATAATGTTGTCCTCGTTTGTTAGTGAACCAATCTCTCACGTCATTGGACGAACCTATCTGTATATAAGAGGGGACTAAGGGAATGCGAGGGGCCCAGAGCGTGGAGAATTGGTGTGGAGACGCTTAAAGTGTGTTTCTACGTGATTTTTCCGTGTCTGGGGGATCTCTTCGCATCCCGGTGTGACCCGAGACCGATCCCTTCCAACGTTACAATAAAGATAAGTACTGTTTTGTCTTTATTTTACCAATGACGAGTTTTATTGACTTTCTTCTGGTTATTGGTGTTGTACTCTTGAGTGTACGCTTTTCTGTATATCAAGTTACATTTATTTTAGGCCCTAGTATATTCCATTTTTGTGTGGTAACCCATAATAGTAATTTTGTCAGTATAGGCGCTTAAGGACTTCAATTACCATATTTTGATCCGATTTAAAGAGTGCGCGATCTCTTAAACAATACTTGCGATCATTAAGCATGTTCCTCTCAACCTTTTGCCTGACATTTAAAAATGACTCTAAAATATTATATTCAATTCAACTTCAAACACATTGTGAATGTCGTAAAAATATTTATTTTCAAGTACTATATAATTCGGGGTCTGGATTTCAACCACGACTCAGATTGTTTTACAGCTCTATGGAGCTTCATCAAAGAAATAACTCTTTGCGGCCGACACGGTCTACGCCGGTCAACGACCACACCAGTTTATAGACCATTTTTAAGCTCCAAATACTTGCCACTGACACGGTATCTTAAATTATGACCACCGCGCCTCAACAACCATTTAAAAATAGGCCCTTAAATCAACTATAAAATTTTTAGAATATAAACAAATATATGTATTACCACAAGCACTAGCAGTCATGGGGCCCAGTAGTTTAAGGCTTCTATGTGTAGCACAAATGACGAGGTGCAGGTTGAATGTACATAAAAGATAAGCGCTGAAGACGCAGCAAGGTTCAGGATGGTATGATATGCAAAAGTGGGAAAGATTATCTGTTTTTGCTTGGCCTGTTTTTCAGTGTTCGGCTGTGGGCGTAAAACTCACTAATGACTTATAGAAGTTACCTGGCAGAAAATGATGTAACCTTGACGGAACTGGACCTCGCCCTGTCTTGGTATGTAGGACTCTCAATGAAATTTTATTGTCTTTTTTATGTTTACATTATGGCCAAGCTAGCGCGCTGAAGTTTATCTAAATTTTTGGGACTATCACGCTAATTATAATTTTCATAAATATAAAAATGTTGTAAATCGACAAAGAGACAAGCCATCAGAATGAATGAACACAGCAGGAACATAACCAACAAGGACACAAGATCCCAAATATATACCCATATCTTAAACACAGGTCACTCGTTTGATTTATCCAATCCAACCATCCATTATAAGAACATCAACAACAAATACCAAAGATTGATCCTGGAGGCCATGATGTCATTACAATGCAATAGTATCAATAGACACATCGATATACCTGACTCATACCATATTCTGTTGAAATAGCATTTTATCCACTTCCAACCGTCATCATACCTTATCACATTCATAGTTATTTATTTCTCCGTTCTTATCCCTCACAATTACAATAGTTTATTCCGCTGTATATTAATTCAGATGTAAATATGCACTCTTGTTTAATCTCTATTGTATGTTAATTTATAGATCTATATCACTAATTTTCAATATGTAAATTATTATTTTTTAGCTATATATATAGTCGGTCATGTCTTTCATTCTATTGCCAGTTGAAGGACGTCACGGTCCGAAAGCTTGCGAATATTAAATATAAGATACGCCTCTTCAGGTCTCCTTTTAATTCATTTAAATAAAAATGTTGTGTATATTGACATATATATTGCTAAATATACTTTCATATATTCGACACTATTTTATTTCTATATGGTCAAGTTAACAGGAGCGCTATATATGAATCAAGATTGAGTGATTGCATCAACAGAACTTGTATTCTAACAAACCAGACTTCATTTTTGAGGCCTCTATTTTCAGTCCAGTGCTGATTTTCACTGGCGAGATCGCAGAAATTTCGAATTTGCGTTCATGCTAATATATGCAGAATACCTTTTTCCTAAAACCCTCCAAATATTCATGACTTGAGGTCCTAAAATATATTATTTTTTGTGTGATATAGAGTGCATATATTAGGTCTTTAACATTAATGCAAAAGAATGGAATATTTTTATAATTGTGAAGTTCAAGTCGTGTTAAGACAAATGTTTAAGATCTACGTGGCCCAATATAAATCACAAACGTGCTCCCAGCAAGTGTAAAAACCATCTCCCCACGGTCTAACGAGGCAGCGACAGCTAATGGCCCAAGTTTGAGTCGTGCATCTTATAAATATTCATGGGGCAAAAATTGGGCAATCTTTTTAATTGGCCGCTGGAAATGACCTCTTTTAAATATTATTCCTAAATGGGGCATAAAGTTGATAGAATCAATTTTAAGAGCTTTTTATACTCGACAATCTTATTGCCGGTGTTGTTTTTTGATGACGGTGATGTTGTTACATCTGTTGGGTTTACGCTAACGTCGAAGTAGATTTCACATTTAATTTATTTTTATGAATTTACAATTGGTATCTATCGATACAATGTGTGGCAATGATATCTTTGTATTTTGTTTCTTATTTATAGAACGGTAGACGAGTAGGTAAAACCCTTGATTCCCGACAGCCATGAACTGGGATCAAATCCCGCATTGTACTTTTTTTTGTGAAGAACCTGTTCATATTTCTCATTGTAAACAACATAAGCTATGTTTCTTTTCATGAGCGGTACCTAATAAATTCATTTCGGAACAAAAACATGTGTTTTGTTAATAATAGCATTAAATATTGTCGCGGAGATAAATAAAGCAAGGGCAAGTTTGGGGATAATTAATTTATTATAAGGAGTAAATGGAGTATAAGGAGTATAGGGAGAGAGAGTTTTGTACAACTTACCCCCAGTTAAGGTTAATCCTGAATGAACGGCGTTAGCCACCGTCCCGTTTTCCTTATTTACAGATCAGCCTCCCAGCAGCCCCCACACCGGTGGTCCCCCCCGGGGTCCAGGGATGATTGACAGTTGTCCCATCTGGATGGAGCTACTTGACATTACACCCTCTTTAGAAAAAGCAGCGACCCGCTGATTAGCTTGTCTCAGCCCTTGTTCTGGAAGGAAATATATCACGGCCTGTGTTCCCTAGCAGAATGGAATGTTGTTCTTCAGGGTCCAGGTAGGGCTTCATCCGAATGACATGAACGATATCCTTGGATTTCCGTGATCGGGGAGACGGGTCCACGGGCTCTACTTCATACGTAACTTCTGAAAGCTTCTTGGTCACCTTGTAGGGACCGAAGTATCTCTTCAGTAGCTTTTCTGAGAGCCCTACTTTTCGGATGGGAGTAAAAACCCACACAAGATCATCCTTCTGGTAATAGACTGGAGTATGTTTCTGGTCGTAAAGTCTACGGTCTTTCGCCTGTGATTGTAGAAGGCGTGATCGGGAGAGTTGACGCGCTTCCTCAGCTCTGGTCACAAGTTCCCCAACGTAGTCGTCAGAGATCTCATCTGGTAGGTAGGGTAGTACGGCATCGATGTAGGTCTCGGCCTCGCGGGCGTGGACAAGAAAGAACGGAGTGTAGCCGGTCGCCTCCTGTTTAGCAGTGTTGTAAGCAGAAGTCACGTAGGGTAAAACTTGGTCCCAGTCCTTCTGCTCGACACCTGTGTACATGGACAACATGTCTCCCAGAGTTTTGTTGAACCTTTCAGTCAGGCCGTTGGTCTGGGGATGGTAGGCCGTTGTAAATCTGTGCACAATTCCGCACAGAGCATTGATCTCTTTTATTACTTGAGAAATGAAATTTCTTCCGCGATCTGTTATCATTTCTCTAGGAGCTCCATGCTTCAAGATAACATCTTCAACCAGGAACTTAGCTGTTTCGATTGCTCCTCCGTCTGGGATCGCTTTCGTTATGGCTTACCTTGTCATATAATCGGTGCACACAATGATCCAACGGTTTCCATCTTTAGAAACTGGAAATCTTCCAAGGAGATCGACCCCGACCTTATAGAATGGCTTTTCTACGGGCGGTATGGATACAAGTTGTCCAGCCGGACGTCGAGGTAATTTCTTCCTTCGTTGACACTCCCGACAATGGCTTACATATTGGCGAACAGTTCTATAAAGGCCAGGCCAATAGAATCGTTTCTTGACTTTGTCATACGTTCGGGCGAAACCCAAATGCCCAGCTGTAGGAGCGTCATGTAAATCTGCCATAACTTCCTATCTTAAGTGCTTAGGGATCATCATAAGCCAGGGCTTTCCAGTTGTGCTATAGTTTTTCTTGTATAAGATGCCGTCGATAATGCTGGATTCCTTTCTGGTGTAGCCCGAGTTTAAATTATCGATTATTTTAGCTAAATCCGCGTCTTTAGTCTGCTCTATATCGACGTTGGTTAGTGACATCACAGCACTTGGTGGATCGTTCTCAAGCGGGCTCCTTGACAGACAATCGGCATCCTTATGTTTGCGTCCGCTCTTGTAGATAACGGTCTCGTCAAATTCTTGCAACTTCAGCGCCCATCTTGCCAAACGGCCAGAAGGATCTTTCTGCCCTACCAACCAACATAGAGAATGATGGTCAGTGACAACCGTGAATGGTCGACCAAACAAATATGGGCGGAATTTGCTAATAGACCAGACTACAGCAAGGCATTCTTTTTCCGTTGTAGAATAGTTATTTTCAGCCTTTTTCAAGATTCTAGATGCATAAGCTATAGGCCGCTCCTTTCCACCTTGTATTTGTAGAAGAACAGCTCCAATACCATGTCCGCTTGCATCCGTGTGTAGATGGGTATCAGCGGATTCATCAAAGTGTCCTTAGACAGGCTCTGAAATTAGAGCTGTTTTAAGGACATCAAACGCTTTCTCTTGAGCTGCATCCCAATAAAATTGTTTTTCAGTCTTCAGTAGGTCATGCAAAGATCTAGCTTTGTCGGCAAAGTTCTCAATAAATCTTCGGTAATAGGAACATAATCCAAGAAAGCTCTTCAGTTCAGAGATATTCCTTGGCCTCGGAAATTTAGAGACGGCTTCAACTTTATCTGGATCTGGATGAATTCCATTGGCGTCAACAAGGTGTCCCAAAATCTTTATCCTCCTTGATCCAAAAAGACACTTTTTGTGGTTCAAGCTTAGTCCAGCTTTCTGGATGCAGCTTAATACAAGTTGTAGACGACGTAGATGTTCTTCAAAGGTAGGTGCGTAAACTACGATGTCGTCCAGGTAGCAAAGGCACATGTTCCATTTAAGACTGCCCAGAACACTATCTATCATCCTTTCAAACGTTGCTGGAGCATTGCAAAGACCGAAAGGCATTACTTGGAATTCATACAGCCCATCTGGAGTGATGAAAGCAGTTTTCTCCCTGTCTTTTTCGTCCACTTCAATCTGCCAATACCCGGACCGAAGATCCATCGTGGAGAAGTAACTAGAGCCGGCTAAACTGTCCAAGGCATCGTCAATGCGTGGCAGCGGGTAAACATCTTTTTTTGTTATCTTATTTAATCGACGGTAATCTACGCAGAATCTCCAGGTCCCGTCTTTCTTTCGAACTAGAATAACTAGAGATGACCAAGGACTTTCAGAGGGCTTCACGATGTGATTTTCAATCATCTTGTTCACTTCATATTGAATTAGTCGTCGTTCACTTGGTGCTACTCTATAGGGCCGCTGTTTGATAGGAGACTGGTCGCCTGTGTTTATCTTGTGCTTCACAGTACTGGTGGGCTTAATAGGAGTACTCCCAAAGTCAAATATGTCAATAAACTCGTCAGGGCATGAAACAAGCTGTAACCTTTGAATTTCAGACAGCCCTGGATCTAGAGTAAGGTTTATCTTCTGTGACCATTCACGTGACTTTAGCTGCGTTTCTTGTAACTTATCGCTGGATTCAATAAGACTGCAGATATTCCCATTCTCATAACTTTCCATGGTGCACATATTCATTCCTGATGGAATCAGTTGCGGCCAAGACGCTCCATTCGCCACCCAAATGCTACCTCGGCCGTGTCGAAATGTAACCAATGAGTTTGGTATAAGAACTTCCTTTCTTAATAATAAGTCCTTAGAAGTTGAGACTAAAACATCTCTAACACCGCATACTTCTTCGTTTATCACACTGATCTTCTTTATTGATTTAGGCGGGATGACAAAGTCGTCGGAAGCAAACAATCTCTGGTTTTCCTCCTCTCGAGATTCCAGGACGGAGGTTTCCTCGAGATGGAGTTCATTTCTGCCACAATCAATGACGGCTTCGGTGGCCTTGAAGAAGTCCCATCCGAATATGATGTCATGGCTGCATTCCACCATAACAACGAATTCAAATGAGATATTCAGACCATTAACTTCTATGTTCAGTACACATTTTCCTAGGGTCTCTATTGAATTTTTATTTGCGGCTTTAAGAATGGGACCTGGTTCTTTGAAGAGAGGTGTCTTTAGTTCGCGTCGAAATTTGTCTGAAATAACAGAAAAGTCGGCTCCTGAATCCACCAATGCTTTAATTTTGCGTCCATTTATTTCGACCATAACAAAATTTTCTTTTAATTTAGCGGCGATATGCCCTGGAGGATTTTCCTCAATGGCGACCTCACCCCGTTAGAAGCCGCTCCACTTAGTTTTTCACATTCTGAGGCATGAGAGAACGGCTGAAACGACGGGCTGGCGACTGGGATTGTCTTCGGGCTGGCGACCTTGCGCGGCTTGGATGTGGGGAAGAGCTCCGGTAGAAGTACGTCGAGGTTTGGGGCGTTACATAGTCGTCGTCGGCGTCATATCTCGGGGGTCGACTCGAAAATCCAACATTTCTTCCTTCTCCGCCATTCCTTGACCTGGCTTCAGCGAAGACCTGCCGTCGTTCCCTACAATAACGGACGACATGTCCGGGTCGTCCGCAGTGGAAGCAGATAGGTTTATCGTCGTAGGTTCTCCAATGTTCCGTCTTCCTGGGTTGGGTTGGTCGGTCGATATTATAATAGGGCGTTCGTGGTTGTTGTTGTACCACGTTGACTTGTGGTCTGGTAGGTTGTAGAGCACGGCTGACCTCTTCCCTCACAGTCTGTTCCAGGGCGTTCACCTCTCGGAGAGGATTGACCACTTCAGGTGCTGAGAAAACCTTTTGTATCTCTTCTCTAACGATGCGGCGAATTAAGCCGGCCAAGTCGTCTGAGTCGTCAACACACGAAATGGGCATTACGTTTGACAACCTGGCGAATTTCGTACGGCCGATCCTGCGCTGCTTGACGGTTGTCAGATGACGACAAAACTTCAGGATCTCATCTACTGTCTGTATGTCTTTCGCCACCAATACCTGGTATGTGTCTTCCGAAATTCCCTTTATAATATGAGCAACTATCTCACCTTCTTCCATGCGAGGGTTCACCTGGTGGCAGAGACTAAGAATCTCCTGGATGTATGACTCGCTGGATTCCTCGGCCTTCTGTGCTCTTGACTTCAGAACTTTCTCGGCGCGTCGAGCAGAATCCTCCTGCAGTCCGAACACACCGCGGAATGCGTCTTCAAAGCTTCTCCACGAGTTGAGTGATTCTTCGTTATTATCAAACCACCTTCCAGCAGTTCCGTTCAAGTAAAATACGACGTTGGCAAGCTTCATGGTCTCGTCCCATCTGTTGTACTTCGACACTCTCTCGTACTCTTTCAACCATTGTACAGGGTTTATATTTCCATCTCCCGAAAAGGTAGAAGGATCTCGTTGGCGCTGACAAGGGAGGTAGGATCCGCTAACAGTAGGTCTGTGGTCGTCTTCCATTTCTATTCGTTGTGGCAAAGGTTGAAGAATTGGTTCACGTCCCTGTAGACGTCGACTTCTTCGAAGTTCCGTCACGCTACCCAGCGTCTCCACCAAAATATGTCGCAGAGATAAATAAAGCAAGGGCAAGTTTGGGGATAATTAATTTATTATAAGGAGTATATGGAGTATATAAGGAGTATAGGGAGCGAGAGTTTTGTACAACTTACCCCCAGTTAAGGTTAATCCTGAATGAACGGCGTTAGCCACCGTCCCGTTTTCCTTATTTACAGATCAGCCTCCCAGCAGCCCCCACACCGGTGGTCCCCCCCCCCCGGGGTCCAGGGATGATTGACAGTTGTCCCATCTGGATGGAGCTACTTGACAATATTATATCTACAGACCTTCTCTCTGTATACTTAGTTCTCTTCTCTTCAATTACTCTGTAAACTGGCGAATCCTTTATAGGACGAGAGGTCCTCAATAAATGCCTTTGTTGTTGTATATTTACAGACTTTACTGAGATGGTAAATGTTATTGAATGAAAAAACATGGCTTATCAGTGGTGAACCCTCTCAGCGGTTTCATTTCAGTAAGGTCTGTAGAGAAATAATATTTGATGCCAATATTTGAAAAACATTTCTCTGATAGAAGTATTGTTATAAATTTTATCGATATATGGCAATTGAATTAATAAATGTAATTTATAATATTGCTTTGATTTGACACCATATTTTGCGGAAGAGATTTTCTCGAAGCAAATTCTTGAAATTATATTTTTGAAGCTCTACAGACCTATAAGCTTATGTCCATAGGTTTACTAAACACCCCTAAGCTGCCTTCCTTATAAAATACAGGTTATATAATAATACCAATCCAATACAATAGTAGAGCGGTCTGGGGAGGGTTCACTACTGATGAGCCAAGCCTTTTCATTCAATAATTTTTATAATTGCAGTAAGTTAGGTCTATAGAGATATTATTTGATGCTATCAATAAAAAAAAACACATTTCCAAAAAGTTTTTACAAATCTCTTTTTAGTCCGTTAAAAAATAATTTCAGAAAACTTTTCATTGAAGCTTTCCGTTTCTTTTTCAGACACCTCTTCTCGATTAGGAATTTTTATAGGCAAATGATAATTTATTCGAAATATTTCAAGTGAATACCTATCCTGTGTATATGCATGAATTCTGAGTATAATTTCTGTAATATATATTGCCATTGGATGTTGATGTAAACATAATTTATTTCATATTAAGTCTTATTAGACCCGATAAATCAATAACCAGACAATGACATAAGTAAAAGTTTAGATTCCTTCTTCACATATTCAGTATAAGTGGCAATACGTTATTAAAGTTCCAAAATTTATTAGGTACCGGTCAATAAGAGCAACCTAGTTTATGATAATTACAACAATGAATAATAGGTGAAGGTTATTCACATATTAAACAAAATGTTAACGTGGGATTCAATCCCGGTTCATGACTGTCGGGAATCGAGGGTGTTACCCACTCATCCACCGATGTTATCGTTATTAAAGCGAATTAATTATTATTTTTTTAAAATAATTTTGTTATTGATTTTGGTTTTATGCAAGCTTCGAACGGTTCAACTGTGTGCACATGTGGTTTAGCACTGTATGTGTCTACCACCAGCCAACGCTGGTCAATGCGATCGTGGATCAATAATCGGCGTATCTTGTTGAACTAAGGAAGGGGCAGCAATGTCCCAATCAATGATTAGCAAGCAGGGGAGGGACTACAAATTACTTGCATGCTCATGCTATCTGGGCCGCATCCATCCAGCTGGTAAAAATGGAGTTAATTTCATTTCTTTGTAATTCGGCGTCGCTATCTGGCATGCAGTGGCTAGATAGCGGCTACACAAAGCCAGTTATATCCGGCCCGATGGCCATGTTCAAAAGAGCTGACTCACAAAAACGATTACCCTCTGAGATCGATCCTGGACTCGGCGAGCTAATAGCCGACTGAGTATGATGATGGGCTGGCAGCTCATCATCAATAGCTGCTTCTGTCTTCACAGTCCCGGCATGAATCAGAGGTCCTCCGTCCAACTCGGGTAGAGTCTCCGAGAAATATAGATTTTGTTCTCTCTACTTCCTGAAGCTACCTTGGAGTATTTGCTAAGAAAAGAACACGCTCTCTCGTTATTCGAGAGTAAGCATGAATAACTCTCATGTTTGTCTTATTTTTGCTATATGAGATTGTTAGAACTCATGGAATATTGTATGTATATATGTAAATATTACAACTATTTTCATATTTTTGGTTTTTGTGTGTGTGACCCCTCAGCGAAGGGAAATCTATTTTTTGCTGTTTCTTCTCCTCTTTTCACACACCGGCCCCCCCTGCCGATAGAATGTAGTCGTCCGTCCGCCGGATGGACCGTCCAAAGTACCCACCGACCAATTGGAGGGGCGGAGGGGTCAAAAAGGTCAGGGCGCGGGGGCCAGAGTTGGTGTCACAGCTGTGCGGAGTAGACAAGAAAAAAGCCTCGCGGCGGCTTGCCCTAGATGAGCTCCGGGAACTTCGTCCATCTTCCATAAAACGACCATATAAGCGGTCTGAGAAGGGACAGGGTGGCTGACATCTCAAAGAAAAGGTGAAGCCGAGACGAATCTTTTGAGAGATTCGCATAGTGGTTGGAGTACGTCGAGGACGACGAATTGTGCTTCATCTGAAGATAACAGGAAGTTCGTCGAGGACGACGAATTGTGCTTCCAAGGCAGGGGGGGCAAGCCGACCTAACAACTGAGAGGAACTGTTTTTTTGGTGAGCACTCTCTCACATGCTTTTATTTCCTAAAAATTGATATATTTTTTATGTTAATATAGCATATTTTGTAGTATTTTTCTTTTTCTTATTTTTACTAAGTTTTTTTTTCTATTTTCGTCAATATCATCATTATATATTTTCTTTTGTTAAAAAACATTTGAGTTGCATGCAAAAATTTTGGAATATACAAAAATAATAAGTTTTTCATATATTTTTTTATCCTTCATTTTATAGCTAACATTAAACAAAACTTTATATGTGTAACCTTTTGTTGTCTTCCTTTTTTCTTGCTTGAACACCCAAGGCAGCCCAAAACAATATCAAACTTTAGGTTAAAGTTTTTATTTTGTTAAAAAGGGGGTTTGTGGAGCGTTCAGAATTTTTTCTTTTCCTCCTCGAGCTTTTTTAATTACCCCGTTCTTAACAGAGATAGTTTAGTTTTTGTTTCTCCCTTTATGAAAAGTATCTCTACGGAGAAATATATATTTATATGAAAAACAGACACTTCGGCTAGTTAGAGTTTTTTTATTTTCTCAACGTTTCGACAAAAATCTTTTGTCTTCGTTAGAAGTAAATAAAAATAAAGCGTTAAAAATTGCTCTGAAGTTGCAAGGGCGTTCTCACGTGATTACAACTAAACTTTGTATTACAAATATATATTTTAGGGATATATTTCAATTTTTTTCATATTTAAGATAATAAATGCGAATAAGTGTCAGTCCACCTTTGATTTTCTCGGGATAGATGGTATAATTTCTAATGTACGTTTATGTTAATATTCAGAGTATTAGCTCCTGTTGAAGGAGGTGGTGAGAAACAGAGCTGGAGCTTTTGCGTTGTTCAAATTTTGGAAGACGGCTGAAGAGAAGGGGAAAAGCTATACACATAATCTAATTGATGTAAATAATTATATGCAAATAATCTTTGTCAGGATTAGAATGACGAATCCTGTATGGGACTTTGATTCCGGTAAAAGGCTTGTTGCTGCTGTTGTATATAGTCACAGTGTAGAAAATACTTTACTATACCTACTACACATAAGTTTCTCTCTGTATTCTTAGTTCTCTTCTCTTCAATTACTCTGTAAACTGGCGAATCCTTTATAGGACGAGAGGTTCTCAATAAAGGCTGTTGTTGTTGTTGTTAATATTCAGAGTATTTTCATCCTGAAATACTCCAAATACTCTTGATCTGAGGTCAGAATTTTTTTTTTTGATAAATAAGGCGCAAATATTAAGTCTCTCACATTTAATGTAAAGGGTCGTCCACTTCAAAATACCACATATATTTAAATATTTGAATATTTTAAAGATAACCTGATACAGAACTACACATAGAAACCTGAAAAACTTTAAAATAGCATTCCTTAATAATTTTTTTGGAAAATAACATTGCGTATTTCTGCTTAATTGTTATTCAATATATAATAATATTTGCAATATTAATTGATGAACTTATTCATTTAATGAAAGCGATACAACTGTATCATAAAGACTATATTGTCGATCTTTAAAGTAAACTAGATGTCAATTCTACAATCATCTAGCGGAGCCATGTCCCACGAGACGGAATATCAAATTAGCGTAGTTTCAAGCTGCAAGTATTCAGGGTTTCAAACTCCCCTTTTCCCTCGAGTTCCCATTTTACTTGGAAATGATAAAATTTGTTCATTCAAGTTGTCGAACACAGAACAACAAGTAATTACATTAATTGGGGGCTGCCACGGAGATTAATCAAACACCCCAAATGATTAATATTCATTTCCACGGTCTCTAATTAGCTGGGATCACCTTCCTTCTGTTCCTTTCAAGCGCCAGGAAACTTCTGTTTGGTCAGAGTTCGAGAAGACATACCTCTCCATCCACTGTTCTGTTATGGCTCCAAGAGAGAGTTTAGTTTAACGCACCGTCTGTTTCATTACGATTCCAGGATGAAGAGTTATTTTTACCTAATTTAATTCTTCGTCATGATTCCAAGAGACGCGGAGAAGTACACTCGCACAAACCCACACATAAATAACCTATGTTTTTCCAGCGGCGTAACCCAATAACACCATATATATATATATATATAAACGCGTGTACATAAATAACTAATACGTATTTCCAGCGGCTAAAGCGAAATAACTCCACAAACCTACACATAAATAACCTATATTTATTTTCAGCAACCGTACACACAAGTAATCACTTACACAACTTACATTGTAAACTAATTGGTCCGAATCAAGCATTTCTTTCTTCAAAGAAATACAACTTGTTTCTTGTAGCAACAGCATTGGGTTGGTTTATTCATTCCGAGTTAAAAGCCCTCCAGGTTCACTCGGAATTCTTTGAAAGGACACTCACTCTACAAGTCTAAATAAAGTTAAATTCTCAACGAGGTAATGGATGCATTGACATAAAATGGTAGAAAACCTTTCTGCTATTCTAAGTGATCTATTTTATCTTAAAGTAAACTATAGAGAATTTATTTTTATTTTAAACAAATATTTTGTTATACGTATTTCGATATGCTTCCCAAAATTAAATATTATTAATTAAATTGAAATATTTGAGTTATTTCTATTTAGAAATTGTATTCCCTATAGTAGGTGTCAATATAATATACATATATCTAAAAATAAAAAAGTTAAGCGCTGATATTAAAAACAGGTGTTGTTATTAAAGGCAAATCCTGACCACTAACTTAAGCATTTTTTAGATGACAGAGCGTTATCTATTGGAACAGAAATTAACTTAAACGTATATACACCCATACCTCTCTTTGCGTCGGGGTTACGTTCCAAAAAAACACGACGCAAATTGAAATGACGCAAAGTGAAAATAAAATTTCGATGGCATGGTGCAATCAAAAACAAAGGTGTTGCTATATTTTAGGGAAAAAAAAATTAAAGACTCGAATCCAAAACAACGCAACTTCGAAAATCTAACGACGCACAGTGAAAATCAGTAAAAATTAAGCAGCAACGCAACTTCGAAAAAAAAAAACGCAAAATTAAACAACGCAAAGCGAGGTATTGGTGTATATATATTAAAAATAAAGAAGGCATATTCTGACCAGAAGCACATGTGCTTTTTAGATGGCAGAACGCCATCTAGTGAAACAGAAATCAACTAAACATTGATTTAGCCTGTTCCCTGATATTTGGCCAACCACTTTTCTGGGTAAATCAAGATTCGTGGATGGCTTTTTTTTTATTTTATCAAGAAAAGGGGTTGGCTAAATATCATATAACAGGCTAAATCAATGTTTAGTTGATTTCTGTTTCACTAGATGGCGCTCTACCATCTAAAAAGCACATGTGATCCTGGTCAGAATATGCCTTTTTTATTTTTACTATCAACACCTGACCATTTAATTTTGTTTTTATATTATTTTTTCACACAAACACATATATATTAATATAAATATATTTAAAACAATTAACACAAAGCAATAACGCGCCATCTATACATATAAAATAAAAGGATTTAAAAGCGCGAATGTTTCTTTTATACATAAAACGAACTTCTACTGTCCTTACTGCGATGAAAAATATATTGGGAGGGCTTGGCTCATCAGTGGTGAACCCTCCCAGCGGTTTCGCCAATTTAATCCACCAGACCGCTTCTCAGAGCTCTAATATTGTATTGGATCATTCTGCTTTTATATGCTACACTGAAGGATGGAATCTTAGAAATGGTTTTCAAGTAAACTATGGACATAAGCTTATTTCTAAGATTCCATCCTTCAGTGTAGTATATAAAAGCAGAATGATCCAATACAATATTAGAGCTCTGAGAAGCGGTCTGGTGGATTAAATTGGCGAAACCGCTGGGAGGGTTCACCACTGATGAGCCAAGCCCTCCCAATATATTTTTCATCGCAGTAAGGACAGTAGAAGTTCGTTTTATGTATAAAAGAAACATTCGCGCTTTTAAATCCTTTTATTTTATATGTATAGATGGCGCGTTATTGCTTTGTGTTAATTAATTGCTAATGGCTTTGTATTTATAGTTTGCTGAAGAGCATTGCTCGAAGCAAATATTTGAATATCATTCTACTGTCCTATAAGCTTATGTCCATAGTTTACTTGAAAACCATTTCTAAGATTCCATCCTTCAGTGTAGCATATAAAAGCAGAATGATCCAATACAATATTAGAGCTCTGAGAAGCGGTCTGGTGGATTAAATTGGCGAAACTGCTGGGAGGGTTCACCACTGATGAGCCAAGCCCTCCCAATATATTTTTCATCGCAGTAAGGACAGTAGAAGTTCGTTTTATGTATAAAAGAAACATTCGCGCTTTTAAATCCTTTTATTTTATATTTAAAACAAAATTGGCATTTTCTTACCGCTCACATCAGCATTTTCTTACCGCTCACATCAGCATTTTTTATTTGATTTTTAACATATCCGTATATACGGATTTCTCACTTTCCAAAAATATAATATAAACATAATGCATTATTGTGCCATCTATTGATAAAAATGTACACTATTTATACCGTGTAGATTTCTTTTCGAATAAAAGAATTTCTACTGCCCTTACTGCGATTATAAAAATAATGGAAGGACCTGTCGTATCAGTGGTGAACCCTCCCAGCGGTTTAGCCAGTTTAATCTAGCTTACCATTATAATGTTGCATTGTGCTGTTTTATCCTGGTACTGACGTTTCACTCTCATCATAGGCATCATCCATCATTATCTAATTTCAAAAGTTTCTTCAGTGGGGCCCACAAATTCCTAATTATATCAAACCTAACTTTTATAATGTGCAATTCTTCACTGGACATGGCGACTTCAACTCATACCTGTTTAAAATTGGCAAAGCTGAATCACCTGGATGCTCGTGTGGAGGCGAAGAGCAGAACCCCAGACACTTATTAACTGACTGCCCGCTGACCTTAGGGAACTAAATCAACTTCCCATAATAAATATGCAACATCTGGTCTACACTAAGGACATACACCAAAGATTCAACAAATTCTGCAGAATGTACTTAACTAAATAACTGACTACTAATGTAATCAATACTGATATGTAAATATGTATATATTTCTTTAAACTACTTTTTCTTCCATTCAAATGTATATATTTCACACGCAAATATCCGATTTGTGGAAATAGCGTGTATTCTGCTATTGTTAAATAAAATAAAATTATCAATTTATATAAAAAATCTATTAGTTGTTTGTGGAATAACAACGTTTGAAGAATGTATGGGTATGTAATTTTACTATCCTTTAAGTTTATGTTTATTGTTCGCTTGAAATACTTTTTCCAAGTGTTAATCTGCGGTACTGGATATAAAATAGAAAAGCCAATATTTTTCAATATTAGAAGGTTATATCTATAAAGACAAAGGGCACCTCTCCCGTCAAAATAAACGTCAAGGCTAGACACCATCTATTTACCGTCGCCGCAAACTAGCGGTCTCAGGTCGATGACAAAGCCACAACTTCAGCTTTGGAAAACTGAGAGACGTCCACCTAGAGACCATGGTTTTGGTCTAA
This sequence comes from Cordylochernes scorpioides, assembly GCA_030710605.1. Classification (NCBI taxonomy): domain Eukaryota; kingdom Metazoa; phylum Arthropoda; class Arachnida; order Pseudoscorpiones; family Chernetidae; genus Cordylochernes; species Cordylochernes scorpioides. The sequence continues at coordinate 71,729,079 of CP092881.1, forward strand.
TGGCCTTCGTCAGTTTAAGGCGGAGTTTATTTCACAATGTACTGAAGCTGTTCTCCTTTATTATAAGTATCATTTATAATTATCAATTTGAATCAAAAATACACATCTATTAATTGATTGTGGAGATCAATGTTTGAAACATGTATTTGTATGTATTTCTACTCTCATTTAAGCCTATGTTCTTAGTTTAAAAAAAAAACTCTTGCAAGAATGTTTATCTTCGGTAATGGATATAAAAGAAACCAGCCAACCTTTTTAAATAACAGAACGGCATATGCATGAAGAGATATGGTTAGCTCTCCCGTCAAAATAAACGTCAAAGCTAGACGTCACCTGTTGACCATCGCCGCAAACTAGCGGCCTCGGGTCAGTGACAAAGCCACAATACCAGCTTTGATAAACTGAGAAGAGTCCACCTAGAGACCATGGTTTCGGGCTAATGGCCCTCGTCAGCCTAAGGCGGACTTTATTCCATGAGATCCACAAGAGATCTAATGGAATCTTCACAATCTACCAAAGTTTGTCACCGACCCAAGGCCGCTAGTTTGCGGCGACAGTCAATAGATGTCAAAGCAATACGCCAACTATTGCAAACTGCAAACTATCGGCCTTAGGTCGGTGACAAACTTTGGAATATTGTGAAGATTCCATTAGATCTCTTGTGAATCTCATGGAATAAATCCGCCCTAGACTAACGAGGGTCATTACACCGGACCCATGGTCTCTAGGTGGACATTTCTCAGTTTGTCAAAGCTGGTGTTGTGGCTTTGTCACCGACCCAAGGCCGCTAGTTTGCGGTGACAGTCAATAGATGACGTCTATCTTTGACATCTATTTAGACCTTTTATATTTATAGAACAATATCCTCCCGGCAAAATGTTCATCTATATTAGAGCGTTTTGGCACATTGGGAGGGTTCACCACAGCTAGGCCCTTCCAGTTATTGCATCATTGCAGTAAGGACAGCAGAAATTGCTTCACATAAATATAAACATACGCACAGCATAAATTAATAAATCTTCAATCCTATAGAATAATAAAGAATTTTAAAATAAAAATACGTTTAATATTTATATCAAAATAAAAACGAATATAATTTAATTTTTCAAAAATATATTTTCTATAAAATTGAATATTTAAATAAAATACATTTGGAATATATCGCACTATAATATTTAATTGAATTGTGTGTTTTTTTTTCATAAATCAAATTATTAAAAATATAGTTTATTTAACTTTAACAATTTGGTTTTATGTACGAAAAATATATGCACCACCCCTAAATCCAAAAGAGGCAATATTTTATTTCCTTTCAAAGTAGACCGCACGGTTTAATAAATTTAGGAAATGTTAAAATGTCAACTATTCGGTAAATTCCATGTCATAGAAAGAAGAAAAAAAGAATATTTTAATAAGATCCAAATAAATTGCCTGTCAGGTCTGAAGAATTGGTTCTGAGCTCCAAAAAGAATAGCGCTAACTAAATTTGTGGTTGGCAAATGAAAAAGAATTACACAGATATTATTAATCACTTAATCATTTTTTAATAAAGTTGCTAAAAATAAATGTCATCCGGTCAAATGTATTAAAGGCAAATGCAAATAAGCTTTTTTGCTTTTAATATTTTCGGGTAATCAATGATTTATTTGTGTCTTGGTTTAGACAGCGTCTCTTCAGCTTCTGTTGGCTTGTCTTCCTTGCATCATGGCGGATGGAGACATACTGTTATTTAATCTATAATGTTGTGTTTTTAAGATTATAAATTATGATGAATTCTGTTTCTTCACGTTTATTCTATGTTTAAAATAACATATTTATTCAAAAATACAAAACTATTTTCCCACACCACAATCAAGTTTCCCTGATGTAAGTCAGTTATCCGCAATAGTAAGCATGTCTATTAAAAATAAACTCATTGTGGGAAACTATTTATGTATTTTAAAACGTTTTTCACAATTTTATCATTAATAGAACCTACTTGTATCCATAAAAGCATAGGGCACTTCTCCCGTCAAAATAAACGTCAAAACCTGACGCCATCTATTGACCTTCGCCGCAGACTAGCGGCCTCGGGTCGGTGACAAAGCCACAACACCAGCTTTGGCAAACTGATAAGCGTCCACCTAGAGACCATGGTTTCGGACTAATGGCCCGGCGACGGTTAATAGATGGCGTCAGGTTTTGACGGGAGAGGCGCCCTATGCTTCTCTGGATCAATTTCCTCCCGGCAAATTCTCCAACTTATTTGTTTGTTTTTTTAAATTATTATATGCAAGTTACAACATTTTAAATGAAGCGAAGAGCTTCATATGGGTATTGTATGTTGGATTCTTATTTATTTTGAATAGAGACCTTAACCAACATTTGAAAAATAGTTTTCTGAAGATAATTTGTTGGTTAGAGGTTGGTTTAGAAAGAATATAGCTACATTAACCAATAATTTATTCAATCCTCGACGCTTCAGTGACGTTCTGTTATTCTTCTTAGAGTAAGGAGAGTGATAATGAGTTACTGAGATGTCAGGAGTTGAATAAATCATAGGTTGATGAAGCTAAAATATTTTTAGAGTATTTTAAATATAATGAATAGAATAATAAATTAATAATACAATATAATGCGGCTTATATATGTAAAACGACATTTGAAAATTATCCCGCATGTGTTTCTTTCGAACGAAAATATCGAAATTAATTTTTAAGTAGAAATATCTATTATTTCTAACCTTAGGGATGAAGTATGAAAGAATGAATTGGGAAGAGTAATGATAAACGGAAAAATAAACAAAATGGATATGGCATCTGCCCGGTAAGCGGAATACTGTGGGTTCGATTCCCATCCCTGGACACTTTTATTTTTCCGTTTATCATTACTCTTCACAATTCATCCTTTCATACTTTATCCCTAAGGTTAGAAATAATCGTTATTTCTCCTTCAAAATAAATTTAGATTTTTTCGTTCAAAAGAAACACATGCGGGATAATTTTCAATTTAAGTTTTACAGAATAATATATTTATTATAAAAATTCTTTATATAAAAATATTGTCAGGAGAACACAGAGTTTCCTGGTATTCCCTCTTAACCTGGCTAGTAGGAGCGGTCGGGACAACAACGGCGTGGAATGGAACGTGCTGGCTTGTGCCACGTGAAGAACAGCCTCTCGCTCTAACTCTTGAGTCGACTCAGCGCAAGTATATCATAACCCTTATTTTATATTTAACATCTCTCATATAACTAATATGACATCTACTGAACGATTGCCCAGCATTTAAAGATGATAGAATGAAGAATGAACTAGTTGTTTGTGAACTTAACGATTTGATTTCAAATAAAAAAATATATATTTAAAGTTCAATTCACATTTTGTAAATACATTCTGAACTTTCTACAAAATCTGGATCTCTAATGTTTTCATGCGTTGAATAATGTAAATAACTTATGTAAATAAACTGTTCTCCTTGTTTGGCGCAAGTATCCCTTGCGGGATATAGCGCTTTGGAAATAAAATAATTGTAATAATTGTAATCTCTCATATAACAGGCCTGATAGAAGCGGCCATCCTCGCATCGGCTAAATCAAGAATCAACCGATACTTCATCCAGGTCGGACTGGGCCAGACCATCGAGGACCCCGTCATCGCCTGGAGGAGGACTCTATCGCGGTGGGAACCTGGCTGATTGTATATAGTTCTCTTGATCTTTCTCATGTAAATATTGACTGAGAAGTCAATAAAAGTGTTCTAATTGTCATATACACTAATACCTCGCTTTGCGTCGTTTCGTTTTGCGTTTTTTTTCGAAGTTGCGTCGCTGCTTAATTTTTACTGATTTTCACTGTGCGTCGTTAGATATTTGAAATTGCGTTGTTTTGGATTTTTTTTCCTAAAATATGGCAACACCTTTGTTTTTGATTGCGCCATGCCATCAAAATTTTATTTTCACTTTGCGTCGTTTCAATTTGCGTCGTGTTTTTTTGGAACGTAACCCCGACGCAAAGCGAGATATGGGTGTTATTAATTAAATAAATATTTAAGGTAATTACTGAGTCTATTTAATTATTTTTCATCCCGACAATATTTTCAATGTATATTTTTGAGGACCTGAGCAACCCAGGAAATATATTGAACATCACTACTCGCTATTATCCGTGATATATCCCTTTTATCCAGATGTTCTTTACACAGTTTCCCTTCTTTCGGTGAATCTGTATAAGAACGTTGGTCTTAATAAATATGTATGTGTGTGTGAATCTCTATAGAGTAATATAAATTTATTATATTTGTGTCTCATACGTTCATGAAATATTTTACCTATTTTGCTGAAATGTTATCAGGATATTGAGTTAGATCAGGAAGAATCTGTTACAGTGTCGACCCTTGAATATTCAAAAGGTTGTTTCTTCTTCTATATGCCTTTTTGTTCTGTTTTAACTATCAACACTTGAGTTTTCTATTTTTCTTATATATTTTCATATTTGTATATATCGTAATTTAAACAATGTGATATGTAAGTAATAAAGTATGACGTCTTTTCTAGTCGTCTCAAAGTTACACCAGCTTGCCACTGGACACCCGGGGGATCCAGAGTGGGACAAAGAAGGGGCGTTGGTTCGGATGTTGACTGTTAGTTAGGTTACAGTGGATATTTTCGGAGTGGCCCGCTCAGTGCTAGGTCTCACGGCGGCCCTCGTGGCCGCCGTTTTGACTCCTCTCTGCCTCCGCGGCTTCATGCAGGACGCCGAGCTTTCCTCAGTTAATCCTCAACTTTCCCCTGGTCCTAGTGCCACGTGAGACGTACTAGGAGAGCGTCATTTGATCCCAAACTTTGTCCTTACTGTCCCGTGCGGACTTCCCACTCTGCACGCCTTGCCACTCAACCCCGAATGCTTCCAACTCACTTGTTGGCTTACCCGGATTTACGACATATACATATTTAGTGAGTGGAAGGGGCCACTTCACAGTATGCGCCTTGCGAAGGGATGCTGTCCATTTTTGAGATGTATCTAATGTAGATAGAGTACAGGTATTATTCCATATTGTATATGCACTCTAAATCTGTTTATGAAACCCCGAATTACCCATAGATTACAGAATGTAGTCCTATAATAGAGAAGTAAGCTCCCACAATGCTATACTCCACTGATGCAGATAGAAAAGAGATAAAGTGATCCTATATTAGAAAGGTAAGCTCCCACAATTCTATACTCCACTGATGCACATAGAAAAGAGATAAAGTGATCCTATAATAGGAAAGTAAGCTCCCACAATGCTATACTCCACTGATGCACATAGAAAAGAGATAAAGTGATCCTATATTAGAAGTGAGCTCTCACAATGCTATGCTCCACTGATGCACATAGAAAAGAGATAAAGTGATCCTATATTAGAGAAGTAAACTCCCACGATTCTATACTCCACTGATGCACATAGAAAAGAGATAAAGTGATCCTATATTAGAGAAGTAAGCTCCCACAATGCTATACTCCACTGATGCACATAGAAAAGAGATAAAGTGATCCTATATTAGAGAAGTAAACTCCCACGATTCTATACTCCACTGATGCACATAGAAAAGAGATAAAGTGATCCTATATTAGAAGTGAGCTCCCACAATGCTATGCTCCACTGATGCACATAGAAAATAGATAAAGTGATCCTATATTAGAGAAGTAAACTCCCACGATTCTATACTCCACTGATGCACATAGAAAAGAGATAAAGTGATCCTATATTAGAGAAGTAAACTCCCACGATTCTATACTCCACTGATGCACATAGAAAAGAGATAAAGTGATCCTATATTAGAAAGGTAAGCTCCCACAATTCTATACTCCACTGATGCACATAGAAAAGAGATAAAGTGATCCTATAATAGAGAAGTAAGCTCCCACAATGCTATACTCCACTGATGCACATAGAAAAGAGATAAAGTGATCCTATATTAGAAGTAAACTCCCACAATGTTATACTCCACTGATGCACATAGAAAAGAGATAAAGTGATCCTATATTAGAAGTAAGCTCCCACAATGCTATACTCCACTGATGAACATAGAAAAGAGATAAAGTGATCCTATATTAGAGAAGTAAACTCCCACGATTCTATACTCCACTGATGCACATAGAAAAGAGATAAAGTGATCCTATATTAGAAAAGTAAGCTCCCACAATGCTATACTCCACTGATGCACATAGAAAAGAGATAAAGTCATCCTATATTAGAAAGGTAAGCTCCCACAATGCTATACTCCACTGATGCACATAGAAAAGAGATAAAGTGATCCTATATTAGAAAAGTAAGCTCCCACAATGCTATACTCCACTGATGCACATAGAAAAGAGATAAAGTGATCCTATATTAGAAGTGAGCTCCCACAATGCTATACTCCACAGATGCACATAGAAAAGAGATAAAGTGATCCTATATTAGAAGTGAGCTCCCACAATGCTATACTCCACAGATGCACATAGAAAAGAGATAAAGTGATCCTATATTAGAAAAGTAAGCTCCCACAATGCTATACTCCACTGATGCACATAGAAAAGAGATAAAGTGATCCTATATTAGAGAAGTAAGCTCCCACAATGCTATACTCCATTGATGCACATAGAAAAGAGATAAAGTGATCCTATATTAGAAAAGTAAGCTCCCACAATGCTATACTCCACTGATGCACATAGAAAAGAGATAAAGTGATCCTATATTAGAGAAGTAAGCTCCCACAATGCTATACTCCACTGATGCACATAGAAAAGAGATAAAGTGATCCTGTTAAGGTTTCCTTTTCCTTAACAGAAAATAGGCCGTTCTTCAGAGGACTGTATAAGTTTTAACTACCTAGGCGTCACCCCAATAGTGATTCCAACGCCTCTGCCAAAGAGAGAATAAAGGCACGACCAAAATTACTATTCACCCATACTTTATTTCCAACCACACTATATATACAATAGAATACACACGTGACCAGGCACTCCTGGTCAAATATAATATAAACATTTACTTCCTACTTCCGCCACTCAGCCGTAATTGCTAAACAAAATATTTTAACGCTCCCCCTCCACCTCAAGACGCGATTTTTAAATTCGAACTTCATACCAAAATTTACCTATTTGATAAACGCCATCCTGCCAAACGATTCTATATTAAACGTATTACAAAAAGATTTAGATGACGCGCTCTATATAGAAACAACTTGGACGACATCGACAATAAATTGCCTGCCCGCCGAGAGGGGTGGCCTCGGCCTGCTGCACTTGGCTACTCAGCGCGACCTCTTTATTCTAAAACGTATACAAAGGTCTATTAACGGGGAAAAAAACGAAAACGATTTTCTCTTTATAAACAAAAATTCGACAAACTACTACAATCTGTTTAACTACGATTTACACAGTTTTCTATCGCCACGACGAAAGCAGACTCTATCAAGCTGGAAAAACATCGCGCCAAACTTTCATATCGATTTTAAAAGCCTCTCGAAAAACGACTTTTTACACATCGTGCTTTTAAAATGCCGCCTTTTACACGGCCTTTATATGCAAAATCCTGCCATCTTCAATGCACGAGGCCTGAGACGTCTGAAAGACTTTTTGGATTTAAACGGTGAAATACGAGATATCAACGATTTATTTTCCCACGCCACGCGAAACATTCGGAACGATTTTCAAAGAATCACTACGTTCTACAATGAAACGAAAATTATGAATTTTAAACCAAACAACCATCCCTCCTGCGTTCACCTTCCCATTACGTACAAATCACGCCTCTTCTCACGGTTCAGAAGCAGCGCGTTACGCCAAATAATCATATCGTCCTATTTTAATTTGAAGTACGCTGAAGAAAAAACGGCCAAATGGACATTTGACACTGCGCCTTGCTGGCACAAAAGTATCAATATATACGACGACATCGCATGGCGTTTGAAGCTGAGAGCTCTACCTTACCCTACAAGAAATGGAAAAGCTTCCTGCGGCGGACCCCCAGATGTCCAGCATCGCTATACAGAATGCGCTATGACGAAACCATTTATCGACAACGCTATTAAAGAATGCCGAAACATCGACCCTCTATACAGGTTCAATCCTTCTAAATTCATCCTCGAAAAGGAAAAGATCGAATTACGTCGCATTTTAAACAGAACAAAATACGATATTTATAAATTTTTCATCAATGTAGATTTTAATTGTACCCCCTCCCCCACTAACTCTTAAAATTGTAACGTCGTTTTTATGACTTAATAAAAATCGATTTTGTCATTTACACAGAGTAATATTAAAAATAATAAAAATAAACTCTAACATTCCTCCCCGAGTTGATGGGTCACATCAAGTTCCGGAGGGGCCACCGGAAGCAGCACCAGCTTCACCAAGGGTCTGCGGAGCACTCCAACCGAAGTCCGCACCGAAACAACCCGCACCAGGCTGTCCTTCCCAGGATGTGTCTCCACCACTCTGCCCATAAGCCACTTTGCAGGGGGCATTCTTTCCTCTTTTATATAGATTCCCACAGAACTCATTTTCCTCTGATTCTGTCGGCCTTGAGGGGATTTCTTTAATTTCCCAAAATCGCTGTGGCAACCCATCAAGGTGGTCCTCATATTTGACACGAGTATTATACACCAAATGACGACTCGTCTGATCTTTTTTCGGCAATTCCCCAGAAACCACCCATCCCAACCTGGTGTTCTGGGCACATATATGGGTTCTGTCACAAAGCTTAAGGTCGGAAAGGAGTAATCTTCCATAGACATCCGCACCCAGGATGACATTCACTTTTCCACTTTTCTCAAAATGGGGATCGGCCAGAGGTAGGACCTTCCAACTGGACGGTAGAGCCAGACATAGGTCTTTAGTCGGCAACAACCCTGTCATACTTCTCACCACTAATGCCGTCATCGGTAAGGTCCATCCTGGTTCTGTCAAAGATTCCAACGCAAACGAAGCCAGTTCTTTAACAAGTTCTCCTTTAGTATTATTTATTCCATTAACCTGGGCATTTACTCCGCGTGTTGGAACACTCAAACGCTGCAGAAGATCTCTCTGTACAAAAGATGACTGAGATCCCTGATCCAGCAATGCTCGTACCACTACCCCGTTTCCATTGGGATTTACAATCCGAATCAATGCGGTGGCCAAAAGTGCCCTAGGAATGGCCGTCCGTGTATGCATTCCGGTATATTCTACCTCATGTTTATTAATCGAGGCAGGCGGATCCCTGGGGCTAGTCATCTTCAGTTTATTTGGATCCTGATCCTCCTGAGACACTATATTCGTTCGATGCAGGAATCCGTTATGGCCGCCTTGACATTGTGCACATCTTATAGCTCTCCTGCATGTTTCTCCCATATGTCCCACGCGTAAGCATTTAAAACAGACGTGCGCCTTCCTTAATGCCTCTACTCGCGCTGGGACCGACATTGAACGCCATTTCGGGCAAGACTGTATCCAATGGTTCCCCTGGCAGATTATACACCAGGGAACCCTCTTTACGTCATTTTCTCTTATTTTTGCCATATGCGACCCCGTTACATAATGCCCGGTGTCTCTTTTACGTGATGAATCCCCAAATCCATTCTTAATGTAGGCAATTCTCTGTTCACCCTTAACTTCTCTTAGCACAAAAGCCAGCAGAGATGTCAGTCTCTGGTCCACCGATGGGATTAATTCCCCTTCATCCTTAGCATAGCCAGCCATGTCACTCCTCTGCCAGACTCTAATCAACTCCTCGGGCAAACTGGACTCCACGAGTGGATACAAAAAGGAAGAGTTCTGCTGCACATTCACACCCAGGGAATCCAAGGACCTTATGTGTGACTCAACCTGGTCATATAAACTTTCCAAGGATATATTCTGCTTTTTTACGTTATTGATGACCAGTTTCAACAATTGTCGCACATAAACTTCGGTCAAGATCACCTTGTCGCCTAAGCGATCCTTGAGTGCCTCTATTAACCTGGGGTAGTTAGCCTCCGTCAAAGGGTAGCTCTTGACCAGTCTTTCTGCTCTTGTTCCAACTTTCATAGCCTGTATCAAATAATGGAATTTATCCAGTTCAGACAGGATTGGATTCTCATGAATGACCTCAAACTGCGACCACCATCCCAGCCACTCGAGACTGGTGCCATCGAAAACTTTTAACGCGATCTTTGGCAGTTTGCAGGAGGTACTCCTCTCTGGGCTACTCCTAATTGAAGCCACATCCCCTTGGCCTTGTTGGTCATTTCCCTTAGGATTGAGATATTCGGCTACTTTCTTCTCTATTAGCAGAAAGTTTATTTCATACTGCTCGACCATATCCTGTTCTTTCTCCAATTCCTGCATAGTGGTGTTCTGATCGTCCAGCATTAACTCCCTAATTTGGGAATTCGCATTCCTTAGCTGGCTTTCATTAATCTCCAGCAATTTGAACACGACCAAGATAGAGTCCCGAGAAGGATATTCTTTATCAAATTCAGTCTCAATTTCTTTTATGTTTTTTGTCACCGATGATCGCAGCAGCGTTCTTAATTTCTTACTTCTATCCATCTCGAATTTCTCAATTAACCAATTTAAATTAAGGCTAATTTACATATATTCGCTAAACTTCGACAATCTACTTTGTTTAATCTTGGTATTCTTAAACTTTGCCTTCTGAAGCTTTATCTTCTTTGGATTTAACTATTTGGCTTTAAATTCCTTGGCCTTTTCTTTAGTTATTTGCCTATTCTCTTTTAGAATCCGGCTCGAATAGGACCAATATTAGAAGTAAGCTCCAACAATGCTATACTCCACTGATGCACATAGAAAAGAGATAAAGTGATCCTATATTAGAGAAGTAAACTCCCACAATGCTATACTCCACTGATGCACATAGAAAAGAGATAAAGTGATCCTATATTAGAAGTAAGCTCCCACAATGCTATACTCCACTGATGCACATAGAAAATAGATAAAGTGATCCTATATTAGAAGTAAGCTCCCACAATGCTATACTCCACTGATGCACATAGAAAAGAGATAAAGTGATCCTATATTAGAAGTAAGCTCCCACAATGCTATACTCCTCAGATACACATAGAAAAGAGATAAAGTGATCCTATATTAGAAGTAAGCTCCCACAATGCTATGCTCCACTGATGCACATAGAAAAGAGAGAGATAAAGTGGTCCTATATTAGAGAAGAAGCTCCCACAATGCTATACTCCACAGATGCACATAGAAAAGAGATAAAGTGATCCTATATTAGAAGTAAGCTCCCACAATGCTATACTCCACTGATGCACATAGAAAAGAGAGAGATAAAGTGATCCTATATTAGAAAGGTAAGCTCCCACAATGCTATACTCCACTGATGCACATAGAAAAGAGATAAAGTGATCCTATATTAGAAGTAAGCTCCCACAATGCTATACTCCACTGATTCACATGGAAAAGAGAGAGATAAAGTGGTCCTATATTAGAGAAGAAGCTCCCACAATGCTATACTCCACTGATGCACATAGAAAAGAGATAAAGTGATCCTATATTAGAAGTAAGCTCCCACAATGCTATACTCCACTGATGCACATAGAAAAGCGAGAGATAAAGTGGTCCTATATTAGAGAAGAAGCTCCCACAATGCTATACTCCACTGATGCACATAGAAAAGAGATAAAGTGATCCTATATTAGAAGTAAGCTCCCACAATGCTATACTCCACTGATGCACATAGAAAAGAGATAAAGTGATCCTATATTAGAAGTAAGCTCCCACAATGCTATACTCCACTGATGCACATAGAAAAGATAGAGATAAAGTGTTCCTATATTAGAGAAGTAAACTCCCACGATTCTATACTCCACTGATGCACATTGAAAAGAGATAAAGTGATCCTATATTAGAGAAGAAGCTCCCACAATGCTATACTCCACTGATGCACATAGAAAAGAGAGAGATAAAGTGATCCTATATTAGAGAAGAAGCTCCCACAATGCTATACTCCACTGATGCACATAGAAAAGAGATAAAGTGATCCTATATTAGAGAAGAAGCTCCCACAATGCTATACTCCACTGATGCACATAGAAAAGAGATAAAGTGATCCTATATTAGAAAAGTAAGCTCCCACAATGCTATACTCCACAGATGCACATAGAAAAGATATAAAGTGATCCTATATTAGAAGTAAGTTCCCACAATGCTATGCTCCACTGATGCACATAGAAAAGAGAGAGATAAAGTGGTCCTATATTAGAGAAGAAGCTCCCACAATGCTATACTCCACTGATGCACATAGAAAAGATATAAAGTGATCCTATATTAGAAGTAAGCTCCCACAATGCTATACTCCACTGATGCACATAGAAAAGAGAGAGATAAAGTGATCCTATATTAGAAGTAAGCTCCCACAATGCTATACTCCACTGATGCACATAGAAAAGAGAGAGATAAAGTGATCCTATATTAGAAGTAAGCTCCCACAATGCTATACTCCACTGATGCACATAGAAAAGAGAGAGATAAAGTGGTCTTTTATTAGAGAAGAAGCTCCCACAATGCTATACTCCACTGATGCACATAGAAAAGAGATAAAGTGATCCTATATTAGAAGTAAGCTCCCACAATGCTATACTCCACTGATGCACATAGAAAAGAGATAAAGTGATCCTATATTAGAAGTAAGCTCCCACAATGCTATACTCCACTGATGCACATAGAAAAGAGAGATAAAGTGATCCTATATTAGAAGTAAGCTCCCACAATGCTATACTCCACTGATGCACATAGAAAAGAGAGAGATAAAGTGATCCTATTTTAGAGAAGTAAACTCCCACGATTCTATACTCCACTGATGCACATAGAAAAGAGATAAAGTGATCCTATATTATAGAAGTAAGCTCCCACAATGCTATACTCCACTGATGCACATAGAAAAGAGAGAGATAAAGTGATCCTATATTAGAAGTAAGCTCCCACAATGCTATACTCCACTGATGCACATAGAAAAGAGAGAGATAAAGTGATCCAATATTAGAGAGGAAGGCTTCCACTGATGCACATAGCATGGAGGGAACGTGCCCCCTGATGTGACACGCCCCTAGGGTAATTGATGATCCAGGGGACAGAGCAAGAAGCGGGAGGGAACCGTAGAAAAAAAATCCAAACCTCTACATGTGCCCTTGGATTTTTTTGCAAGTTGGGTTAGGGTGTCTTTGTTTCTTTTATTTTTTATAACAAACACCCCTACTTGTCTGTGATGGGGAGGTATGTTGCGGTATCTTCTATTTTTACATTTTTTGTTCATAAAGGGACTTTTTAAATATTCCAGGCTTGCAGCCCTTTAAATTCATAACATATCATGAATATAAAATCAATTAAGTTATTTCTCTATCCCATACATTTGAATATTGTTTTACACACACACACACAAAAATACTATAGAGTGAAAGAGAGAGAAAGGTGTATATACAAAGGTGTATATGATAAAATATTCTTATAATAAATTACCTTTCACAATATCCTTGCTTTCCTATATAGCAATAAAATCGCTAGCGGTTCTTTACCATTATTCAAACCAGAACATCATCAGATCTTCAGTAATTATCAGTTAGATCATTAATGTATTTGACCAAATAAATCCAAAGTAGTTGATCCCCAAGTTAGATTGGTTAACTGGACCAATCACAAATCAGCATATAAGTTTTATAATACCAGATCGCTATATAGATAAATAATTCTATATTCATGACAAAATTGTTAAAAGTTTCAAAATTACAAAATATTTTCTCACAATGAATTTATTTTTATTACAAAACGCTAGCTTTCAAGTGATAATCGCTCTTCAACGGGCTTAATAAAATATCGACTATATCTTACAAGAAATATTTCTTAAGCCCGTTGAAGAGAGATTATCACTTGAAAGCTAGCGTTTTGTAATAAAAAGAAACTCATTGTGAGAAAATATTTTGTAATTTTAAAAATAGAAAACTTTTTTTTTTGCACCTTCTGGTAAATGAAAACTGAAGCTCTAATTGATAAGGCACAGTTTGGATTATAGATTATAAACACAAGGTAATAAGACCAAATCCAAATAATTAAATAGTGTGTGACGTTTCGGTAACAGCGTTGTTAACATCTTCAGACAGAAGTACTGAATGAGAGAACACTTGATAACAGAAGCTATTTAAAAGCATGCTGTGGTAAAATTCTCTCATTCAGTACTTTTGTCTGAAGATGGTAACAACGCTGTTACCGAAACGTCACACACTATTTATTTATTTGGATTTGGTCTTATTACCTTGTGTTTGAAGCTCTAATGTTTCTGATAGCTAAAATATGTTTTTTTTTTTTTAATTATTCATACAAGCTTGAGAAGTAGTTCGATGGTTGGCAGATCGAGGAAAACTAAATGAAGATTTACCACTGATCAGCCAAGCTCTATGACATGTGTTTGATATATATTGTATCTTATAGATCTCTTTCGAAGGTTCTATGTGTGAAATCGCTATTCTGATTCCCAAAAGGATGCATGTTTAATAACCCTTCATTCTAATAACGCATCATAAAATCAAAGTAGGAAAGAAATGTGTCACTAGATTGTCAGGGTTCAAGTCACTTACGTTTAAATGCCAAATTAATGATGGCAATTAATTCAAATTTCGGGAACCCCAGCAAAAGTTAATTTATCACTACAATATTTTCACCCCCACTAATTAATTAGAATCATTAAAGAATAATAAAAAACACGCATCAATTAACACTTCTTAAGGTCGCAGGTTGGCCATTAGCGTTCAATCGGAGAGAGCCAGAATCCATTTCAGCCTTATGAATAAGGCACTGAATAATCATAAGGTAAATTATTCGAATCACTTCACGTGGGGAGATTGGAGAAAAAATCTTCCGGAAACCAAGATTTCTCTCTCGCTAGGTTTGGAATTGTAATGGAGACATGAATGAATGCATAATATATGGCGCTTCTTTCACCCTTCTGGTGTGTTTTTGAATATAATTAATATTCGATGTAATATACGCCCATTTATGTATGTGCGCGTGTAGCCTTCACGAAAATAGAAAACATTTCAATACCTAACAATTATAAAAGTAAAGTTATAATCGCCAGAGTTTAGGAGAAAAAAAAATCAGGAAAAGGAAGCGCATAATTTTAATTTTCCATTTCTAGGAATGCGTTCCGTGTTCGGAAGTGGTTGCCGCTGAGACCAAATTGATTGCCGCTAAAAAACTGGAAGTTCCTCGAAGTGTTTTTGTTCTTCTGAGGGACACGTTATAAAATTTCCTTTGTGCTCCAAGTATGATGGATGTTTCCGACAAGTTCTAAAATCAATGGGAATCCGTTGAACTTCAGCAAGCTCTCTTTCACTTCGAATAGATGATAATAACGGAGAGACATTTAGAGGACTACCTAACTATCGAATAACATAGACTCGTGCGGATCTAAGCTCTATTTCCCTAACTAGCTACAAATTTTCTTGAAATACGTTTGTCAATTACTTTAATTTTATTGAAGATCTAAAAAAGCGCGCACACATTTTATTTAAATATTTCTTCTTACATAAACTCTTTCCGGAATCCACCCGCAATGGCAGTTGTAATTATAAGGTTGTCCCAAAAGTTCGTTAACTCTTGCAAAAAAATCGCCGTTATGTATAATATATTTGTATAATGTATAAAGTAATTGTATTATGTATTATTATGTATATTCGCCGTAATAATATTATTCGCCGTTATGTATAATGTCTTTGTATTATGTATAAAGTAATTGTATTATGTATTATTATGTATTCACCGTAATAATATTATTTGCCATTATGTATAATGTCTTTGTATCATGTATAAAGTAATTGTATTATGTATTATTATGTATTCGCGCCGTAATACTATTATTCACCAAGTAATAAAAAAACAACGTATTAAGAAAAACACGAACTTTTAGAACAACCTTATGTGAATAGAAAAAAAACAACTTGTTTTTGGGTTTTGGAATTATCATATAAAATTAAATAAATACTACAACCTTTTTTTAAAATTTTAATGCTATGTTTAAGAGAGTGTCCCGTTATCATCATTTTCAAGGAAAAATTGTAAGGATTGTTTTTAAAGGATAACAGCGGATCACTAGCGTAAGAATACATAATTCAAAATGTGGCGCTGAGTTTGTTGTTGACACACTTTAAAATGTTATAACACCTTGATAAAGGTTGGCGTTCAGCCAACTGAAATATTGGTAAAATAAATTATTTTTTGACCCAATATATGCCTTTTTAATTGAATAATTCAAAATATAGTGGTATTTATTTGATCGTATGAATAGGTGAGTTAGAAATCAGCTATATACAGTCTATACCATAGAGAATCTCTTTATATTTCTCCTCAATCTGCAGGTTGTTGGGCAGCCTTTCTGTCCTTTGTAGAGAATTCTTTCTCTGACAAGTCTTTTGATAATATCGTAGGGTCTTTATCCCGAAATTTACCATTAATTCCATACGCGGCTTTATAGTGTTTATGACATAGAATAACACAAAGCAATAACGCGCCATCTATACATATAAAATGAAAGGATTTAAAAGCACGAATGTTTCTTTTATACATAATACAAACTTCTACTATCCTTACTTTTCTTGAAAACCATTTCTGAGATTCCATCCTTCAGTGCTGCGTATATAAGCAGAATTGTCCAATACAGTAGTAGAGCTCTGAGAAGCTGTCTAGTGGATTAAATTGACGAAACCGCTGGGAGAGTTCACCACTGATGAGCCATGCCCTCCCAATATATATATATATTTTTTTTTCATCGCAGTAAGGACAGTAGAAGTGTGTATTATGTATAAAAGAAACATTCGTGCTTTTAAATCCTTTCATTTTATATGACATAGAATATATATGTAAATAAAGTTTAAGTTTTAGACTACCGAAAATGGTACGTTATCACGATTAAAGAACTAATCATTAAGGAAAGTAAGATAAAAAATTGAGATTATTAGTGAACTGCTTACAGAAGTATCTTACAAATATATATGCAATGTATTACTCAGTTGGAGATATTTCTAGATCATTCTACCATACGATACATTTTAAAACATCTCATTCAAATAACTTGAGATGGCATAAAACCAAATATAAAAAAAAAACTATAAGGCCTCTCCGAATTTTGCATAAGTTCAACACGCAAGTTTGTGCAAATAAGCAACCTGGGTTCTAGTAAAGGGTAAGTGCAGAATCGAAATGCCTTTGATACGTGTATCTAAATTGATATCCACGTTAAATATAAGACCCTGAGTGTGTTTCGGTATTCAATTTCACAGAAAATGATATATCTGCCTAAAATGTTGATGCATTTGTGATCTATGTAAAATATCATTATTAGGTATAACAAGGCTTAACGCTTGCGCGCTTCTATTTACTGAAATCAAAAGTAAAACATTTCTTTAATATGGCTATTCTTTTGAAATATTCTTGTCTCTCTGTGGCTTCGCGGATTATTAAGTTATGTCCATAAAAATATGCTCACAATACATAATAGATGGATCTTGAATCTACCAGTTGAATCTTCAAGTGTTTTAGCGCAGAAAGCCAACGTATAACTTATTTTATCAATTTCTTTATAAATATATATTTGTCGTTAAAATTTCACGTTACAATAACATTTTTGGAAAGTTTAATATTAGTGTCTAGGGCCGCGTCGAGTGGCAAGTCTAGGGTCTCGAGCCGTGGTAGAAGCCTGTGTGGTACCCGCTCAGATACCACGAGATGAGCATAATGGACAGAGCCTCGGTGTCGCTCTCTGATTTAAGGGACAGGGGGAAAGGTGGCGGTGGGGGCACCAGGGGAGTGTCGCCAGGGCCCGCGTTGGTGCAGGACCAGTTCTGGATGTTGGAGAAGGACTTGCGGTAGAAAGGCTGGTTACAGTAGTGGCAGATGTCTTCCCCTCGCGGTGTACTCTCTGATTCCGGCATGATGGTGGAGCTGCTTGGTCTTGCCATTTCCGCACTGCGGCGCATGGCCCTTGCCTCTGTCAGCTGCTTCCTGCGGGCCGCACGACCCTCCGACGGCTGCATATTCTCCACCTGAACCTCCTCCTCGTTCCCGTACCCGAAGTACCGCACCAAGCAGGCGTTGATGGAGTGGTCAACCAACTTCACCTGTGCCTCGTACATCTTTCCATCCCCTGAGTACATAGCTCGGCAGTAATCGCCTTCTTTCCATGTCATTCGCATTGGGGGAATCACGGCAACCCCTTTTGTTCCTAAATTATTCTTCTTGAGAAATTCATCTTGATTTCTGTGAGGTGATGCATTCTCGGGTATTGGCCTTGACTTAGTTATCTCAGCCTTCTTGCTGGGATCTGATGTCGACCTAAGCTGTGCGATTTCTTCCTTGACGCGGAAGATGGCTCGGTCGTAGGCGTCGATGAGCGCGGAGTCGCCCCAAACGTCGCTCTCGTTTAGCGTGGCGTCCCAAGCCACGTTCCTGGCCTTACCACCAGCTGCCACCTGTCCCGGCTGCTCCATGCCGCGGAATCAATACTTTACCTTTTACAATTTTTATTGAGAGAAAGTTTTATAATTTATTTATTCATTCTTTTTTTTTTATATGAAAGGTAGCGATTTTTCTAGGCAGCAATTTCTAGCTGAACCATTGTTGAGATTCTATCATAACCGCTCTGCTCTGGAGAAAGATCCTATGACATATTTTCCTATACTGGCTCCTACCATCATTGACTGCTCTTTATTGAAGATACATATTGGAGTCCATTTACATGGTAGTGGTGTCAGTGAAGCAATAAGTATTAGTCAAATTGTCTTAAAAACCTATAATTCTGGAGGTACAATATGAAACACCAAGGCTTGTCCTTGTAATTATGATTTTCTTGGAATAAGTATCAATTTTTTCACAAATGTTTTCAAATTTAAAACACGGAACTTCGCTATGATTGTTATGATCTGAGAATGAGGAAACCTCTCTCTGCCTTCCAGTTACAGTAGTTATTAATTTACATTTTAACTGGAGTTAAACGCGAAAGGCCTAAATGCAAGCTAGCTTTTTAAAATTCCATTCTGAAGTTTTAGTCACTCTTCGCTCATGTAACACACACAATCTAAATATTGTACTTCTCCAATAAATATAAACTTAATTATAAATTTTGTAAAATAACCGCTTTTTATTTCAGGAAAAAAGCAATTCAATGTGACTAAATCATGTCCAAAACTAAAGATTTTTTTAAATATTATTTTTCATAAAAAGAATCAAATTTGGTCGGAGTACCGATTTCATGATATGTCTTAATCTTAAAATGTGTTTCCTATCTGTGGTGAGAAAAGATGAGAAATATTCCTTCGTGTTTGATATATAAAAGTTAATTATTTCGTGGGTCCTGCATAAGATATGTTGAGTCAAGAGAGAAGGCGGCTAATATAAAGGATTCCTAATCCAACAGAAGCTTGAAGAATACAGAGCAATACATTTTTATTGTAAAATTTCTATTCCAAAATTCTCTCCTATCTATAATTCTCCCGATCGCTCATTATAGCATAGAATTTCGTGGCCTCTGAAAAAAGGCTGTGGTAGTTTGATTTCCAACTGGTCAACCAGACTCAGTTGAAGATTGGGATTCGAGAATATAAAAACATGAGAGATACATACCAAAGATTAATAGAAAGCAATACCGTGCCATCTCTATATAGTAACACTAAACATTAAGACGTGAATCCTTATATCAACTTATAAATCAAATTTATACTGTCCTAAAATAAAAACAGATATCCTCCAGGGAAAAGTTTCTTTTAAAAATATTTTTTATTTAAAAAATATCTCGAGCTTCGGGCAAGTAAGCCCTTCTACGGGAGAAAATGCTTTACATGATTAATACGCCAAGTATTTACCCGTATTTCCCAATTCTCCCGTAGAAGGGCTTACTTGCCCGAAAGCTCGAGATATTTTTTAAATAAAAAATATTTTTAAAAGAAACTTTTCCCTGGAGGATTTCTGTTTTTATTTTAATATCAATTCAAGGGATTATTTTTTCGAACTGTCCTAAAAGTTTATGTCCATATAGTTTGCTTAAATACCATTTCTAAGATTCCACCCTTCAGTGTAGCATATAAGAGGAGAATGATCCAATACAGTATTAGAGCCCTAAAGAAATGGTCTGGTAGATTAAATTGGTGAAGCGGCTAGGAGAGTTCACCGCTGATGAGCCAAGCCCTCCCAATATATTTTTTTTTTCATCGCAGTAAGAATTGAATGTAATGTAGAAATTTGATTTAGGCGTGAAAGAAGCATTCGCGTTTTAAATGTTTCCATTTGACATATGAGAAATGTTACTTTGCTGATAAATTAAAGCAAAGAAAATACTCAGGCCCCAGCCTCTGTTGTCCTGTGAACTTTACGGGCCGATTATCACAGAGGGCTGTTGATATTTATAGTGAACTTGATTATGAAACCAGCTAGACTTCAATGTTCATAGATCAAATATCTAGTTTTTATAATAACTACTAGCCGAATGGCCCGGGCAACGCCCGGGTTTTACCCGATTAAATGTTTTATTCAAATACTATTCGTTACAATTATAAATTGGCGCCGTGGATGTCATTCTTGTATAATATACTAGCGGATGTGTACCCGGCTTCGCCCGGGTTTTATCCGAGTGAAAGTTTGCCTAACGAATATTATATATTATGAAGTATAATAAACAATGTTAAAGATTAGTTTTAATTATTAATCAAGATTGTGTGTGAATATGTGAGAAAGATGTAATATCGTTGTTGTTTTCTTGGCAGACTGTTTTACATATGGTGTTATCTTAAAATTGCTTGTTTTGAATATTTTTTTAGATTGAGTTGAATGAATTGCTGAATTTTTTTTTTTTTTTGTATTTATATATAAATAAAATTAACTCTGTTGATTTTTTTTTGTATTTAATCGATAACAGCGAAGTTACGCATGTTAAAGTTAGGAAAAATATTTTGATGTTAAGCAAAACCTGCTCCATCTCGTTTTACATAAATGTTGAAAATTTGGTTGAAATTGATGCATTGTAACGAAAGTTTTTAGCGAACACCACTTATGAAATTTGCATTTTATTAATATAGATAAATGAGTTTTAAAAATTGTAAAAAAAAAAAAAAAAATGCATCAGCCGGGAATCGAACCCGGGCCGCCCGCGTGGCAGGCGAGTATTTTACCACTGAACTACCGATGCTTATAAGAAATGGCCATATTTGGGTATTTATTCCATTCACAAAAGCAAACGGTGACAAAATTGATTAAGAATTGTTGATTGATGACTCTGATACTTGTATATTTTAATTATTTTAATAGTAACAAAATGATCGACACTATCAATCAGTAAATAGGTTACCTCAAGAGGAGCCGCACATCGGCTCTGTCAGAAAGAACAGCCTCCTGTGCACCAGGAGGTGGTGGGTAACTGTCTTCTGATATTCTTTGAAATTCTATCAAGAATTTGAAATACCGCACGTAAGGATGGTAAAAAACAATAACCAGTCTGTTATTCTATTTCTGAATACAACACTTGACCAACATGAAGTACTGTACTTCCATAAATAGTTTCTTCATTGCGCCACATCAATAGGTAAACCTTCTTCAATCTTTATTAATTCCATTCTACCCGCATGACAAGGGTTGGAGATTATGTCTCTCACTTGGAGATACTGTGTTGAAAAAGTTTTCTTTTGAGGGTTTATACACAAAATAAATAAAGCCAAAATTAAAAGGTAGCTTAACATATCAAAAGGCACAAAAAGCCTGAAAACACGATAAGTAATTTAAAAAAAAAACAGTACTTAACTTTCATTCCAGCGTTGAGAAGATCGGATCGGGCTACCTGAGGAGATCTCCAGACACCAACCAAGACGCAGGAGACGCAGCCAAAGTCGTCCATGTTCTCCCTGGAAGGATCCTGACCAACAGCTGGTAACCGGAGTCATTCAAAAGCTGAGGCAGCGAGGGAGAGCTGTGAGATGTAAATAGGAAGTATGCAAATTATGGCGTTATAAAAGAATATGCAAATTTGACAACACAGTTATTTTGTTTTTGAGTACATTTTTATATTTCTTCTGATTACATTAAATCTTTTGTTCTCCGAGACTTTAAGTGATCAATTATTTCGTACTCTAAATTTTAAAAAAGTGAAGACTTCGAGTGTTAAACTTTCAGACAAAAAAGCCCAAAACAATCAATGATCATTATATGCGCGTTCATATGCGTTCTTAGCTGCTTCCTCGCTTCATCTTTTTTAAAATAAATAATTTCATTTTGTAAATTTATATTTTATAATCCTTCCAAGGCTTTCTGAATACAGAGGTTTTACTAATGCTTCGATCAGGTAACCATACATCTTTTAAACGAACAGACATGTTATTTTATATAAAATTATTCAATTAAAAAGAGCTCTAATTATATTTTTTTAGACACACACACAAAGCTTTATTAAGACCACCGGTCTTATACAGATTCACCACAGGAAGAAAAGAATCATAGATGGGAACACCTGTACTCCAGGTAGCTCAGCACCTAACAACAGCCTCCAAGTCCGACGCATGTCCAATGGCCACACGTTCCTTCGTGCATACGTCATGGTTAGCGAATCACTAAACAGGCTAGTGTGGAATCAGCTGCGTTCTAGTCTTCTCTTTCCTCGTCCAAATGGACCACTAGTTCGAATTAATTGTATTTCGATCTATGAATATTTCTATAGCGAAGAATCCGGCATGAGAATGGACAAACATATCTGTTGTGCTTCGAGGTAATATCTATGTGTCGGAGTTTACCGATAATAGAGTGACATAGCGAACATTTTCCACATGAAACTCTCCTATGGAGGAAATTCCAAATGGAACATTTCACAGAATTATCGTTACTCGTTTTAAGAAGACGTGCTAATTGAGGGCTGAAACATCAATAGCGAGATGTGTATTGTGTGATCCTCGGTCACAAAAGCGACAAGTTCAACAAAGAGTCATCATCGTAAAACTGGTGACCGCCGATATACAGAGGCCAATGGTAGCTTGGTCAGTGCCCTCTATACAGCCAGTCCTTACTGCAGATTTTGATTCTTAAATTTGCTGAGAGAGGGAGCACAACTCCTTATTTATATCTATATATGCCATATTTACATATCCCAGTGCAAATATACAAGTTTTGTGATGTAAAGCAATGAACTATCTAAGCGATAGATATTTATATTTGCTCAGTTATAAGATTTTGTTAGTTTCTCCATGTGTGATTGTTCGTATATGTTGGGTATTGAGAATTATTGAAATTTAGAGAAATAAAATCTTTTGAGATTATATAAAAGAGGGCGTACCTGGATCTGTAAAGAATTCTTTACAGATCCAGGTACGCCCTTTTATATAATCTTTATTAATGGATCGCCTTTTGACTCAAAATATATTTTGAGGTTTTTATATATACAGTTCTTTTTGGAAACTGTTTATTATCGAATAAAAAATATTGTGAAATTTTCTTTTAACTTTCAAGTTTGAAAAGTAGAAATAAATCAATCAAAGAATGGTATATACGATTTTAGAGTTCAAAACTTTGTATTCTGACCAATAATCTTATAAGATGTGCTTATATATCCAAGTACGCTGGACAGTGTCCCTGTCCATACTCACAACATTCGCAACTTCTGTTTTCGCCGCTACATTATTCCTACAATCCAAGACTCCCGAATACCGGGGCAATGGATAACAGCCACGGTCTATCGAATACCATGAGAAATCTGAAAATTACATCTAAACAAAGTTGTTAAACAAATAGGGCCCTAGTATGTCTTCCTCACACAGAGAAGATGAAACGAATATTTCAGCTGACTGTAATCAACCAAGAAACTTACCTTTTTTCAATAAAACAGCGAAATTGAACAAATTATGATTCAAATGCTGAACTATACTGTTAACATACATAACCCAGTGGCCAGAATTAAGTGACCATACATAATATGTAGATACTTAAACAATTAATTTATTGAATAAAATACATTTTAATACCAAAAATAGTTTATTCTATAATCAAAATTCTAGCTCCATGGATTTTTGAAACATACCGAATTTTAATTTATTGGGATATACATGACAAGAGGTAATGTTAGAGTTTAGAATTTGTAAATTTGATTTTTCCTATGTTCTATGATTTTATTTTCATTTTTAAAGTTATTTAATCTTTAACCTGAAGAGGTTTGTCATGTGTACAATCAGAAAGGTTTGGTTATTGTCAATAATGCTATATGTGCAACCCCCCCCCCCTGTAGAGTATTATGTTAGCCTTAAAGGCAAATATTGAGACAATAAATCCAATCTTCCAAAAAAATCATATTTTGGTTCGCGTCTGAAAAAGAGATGGCTAGTATGAGGGGCAGTATCATCAGTGGAAAGAACAAGTCGAAATTCTGGGAAATCAGCCATGTGTAAATTGAGAGTGCAATGATCAAAATTGATCCCCATGAGAATCCTCTGGTTGTATTGGCTGAAGGTATTTAATTAGGAAACTAATGAAATTCTGGGGATATTTTAGGTAAATCAATTTCATGATAAAACCTCTGTGTCTATCTAATCAAAAAACGTCCTTAAGTCTGAAAAAAATGCTCCAAAAGCATCGTTATGGTATTTTGAATTTTAATAAAATCATTAATGTAAATTAGCTTTTGAATCGTCGAAATATTTTCTCTAAAGCAAAATTGTTGTGAATTGATAGTTTTTTTTTTACCATAGATTTATCTAGCTACTATCGGTATAGGAATAATCATAGCTTGCTTTAATATTTTTGTAAAATATCAAAAATGCAGTGAAATAGCGAAGATACTATTTAACTATCGAAATAGATATAAGGTAATTTTTACTTTGGTAGTAGTGATTTCATTGTTATCAGGCGTCTTGTTGTTTGGTGGCTTAGTTATTAGTTAAGAGGGTTTAAGAGGATCCTTCTGAGGAGACGGTCAGTCCGGGTGGAAGTGTGAGAACGTGGGATATAAACAAGGAAGTACCGATGCTCTGGTAAGACATGGAATTCAGAAATTGACAGCAACGGAACAAGAATGTCCATTAGCAGCAACAACAAGAGAACACACAGTCGGAAGACAATTGTCCGTATTTAAAACCTAAACACAATTGAAACATTGGATCACCTTTTGAAGATCTAAACGTATCAATGACCAGTTTCTGGTACAGCAGGCCAGTCATATTTTAAATATATATTATTATCATCGACACTATCAATCAGTAAGAGGGCGATGTGGACATAGAAAAGTTACTTATCCGATTGAAGGATCGAGAATTCCTGCACTCCATATATAACAAGAATAATGTGGTCAGGATGGATATCATACTCACGGTCTATTACGAAGAAGAAACGGAGCACCTCCTCGGGCTACTCACGCCTGAAGACAAGATTCTTCTCGACAAATTCTTCGACATCATCATCAAACATGTTCCGAACATGAACTCCCCAAATGGCAGGGATCTGTCTAGATTCAAGGCTGCTTTAAGCTCCGGATCCGGACGTGCCCTCGGAGAGGGCTACGTCGATTGTAAATATATCTCCTCATTCCTACCATTATTATTACCTTATAACTCTCTTTGAGTGTAAAGATTGACGAGATGTCAATAAAGTTGTTTAATTGTCATTGTGTATCAATCAGTAAATAGGTTACCTCAAGAGTAGCCGCACATCGGCTCTGTCAGAAAGATTTTAAAATTCCACTTTAACATGTGTTATGGCAATGGAGCCTTTTCATTGTAGCTTCTTTATACAAGATCTTGTAGATTAGGCAGGAGTTAGAGTTCAAGTTTAGCTTCCGTAAGTCAAGCACTCTACAATTACTAGTATTTTTTATAATAGTATACCTGTATGTAGTTTATTGAATCCAGACAATTTAAATTGCGAGAGATGAAATGCAAAGTATTTACAATTTTGAACTTCCATTCGAAATTTAACTCATCTTTACAGGCTAATATCTTATACAGGTTGCATATGAATTTATTAACAACAGCCAAACATTTTTGATTGTATACATGGCAAACTCTTTCTAGTTAAAATTAAATCACCTAAAAAAATAAACGTGTAAGTGGTGTTATAAATATAGGACTAGAGGAATTCCAGATGCACCACCCAGGTCATGAAGCACACAAATAGATAAATCCCCCCCTTCTCTACTTTCCGTCCTCGACCTTTGGACATTTTCACGTGTTCAGCGTAGTCCACACCGGTTATCGTAAATGGCTTGCCTATGTCAACCTTACTTTCGGCAAGTCACGTATTCTTTCATTGGATAACACTATTGCTTCGTCAACTATTCACACATACCTGTAAATCTCTGTGCCCGTTAAATCCGCTATTCAGTAAATCTACGTGCCCGGTAAATGGGGAGTCAACGATTTCATTTCGCGAAGCTATTGTAGCGAGTTTAAATCGATCCAAACAAATGCAATAATTCGATGTTTGTTAATATCTATAAATGTATTGAAAAGAAAACATCTTTTGTATGGTTATCTCTGTCTATATGTATATCCATACGATAATAAAATTGGCATATTCCCATATTATATATGACAAATATATGTATTTTTATAGATACTTCACCCAACTTTTTATTACCTCAACGTTTCGACAAAAATCTTTTGTCCTCGTCAGGAGCAAACAAAAAATTTTGTTCTCTTCTGACGAGGACAAAATATTTTTGTCAAAACGTCGAGGTAATAAAAAGATTTACTGGGCGAAATATCTTTAATTTGAAGAAATATGAATTCCGGGTCAGGGGCAGCCTAGTATTTGGAGTTCAATAGAAGTCAATTACTATTAAAATAGAAAAAAAACATAATGTAAACGTAGTCCTGTCCCAGTACAATATCACATTTGTACTATTTTTTCATAATGTAAACGGTTTCGTATTTGGAGTTTTAAGTATAACACAGAGTATGACCACAATATGCAGACTGATTTTAATATTCTAGAGTTTATTTGATAATATTAACTCTGATAATATTTGCCTCAAAGTAAAATAAATATTTCTCTGAATCTATATACTGTTAGAAAGTGAGAATTTGACATGAAACGAATATTTCACCATCAGTTTCAGAATGTAGGCGGAGTTACCTCGTCACCCGAGATATTCGGACAGGAAAAAGAGACCTGAAGATAAAAAAACATTATGTCGATGAAAAATCAACATGGCAGCATGGCCTAGATTCTGTTGGTCGTCTGCGACAGAATGACACTTCCAATAATCGATCGGTCACGTGACAAACTTTTTGTCGCGATGACCCCTTTTCATAAGTTTAAAGAGGAACTTTAATTATGTACACAGCCCCCACACCTGAGGCTCCAGCGTCTTTCTTTATTCTACCCAGCGCTTTTAAATAGTTGATACGTCTCTTCGTTCTGTTGGATCTTTGTTCGCTCCTTTGGAATATTCTTGAAACGACGAACTCACTTTCACACTCTTCAAGATTTTTATTCTTCTAATAATTGTAAGAAACTTTCCATTGAAATATGAAAATGTAGAATTATCACCAATTTCGGTGCACATTCTTTCCTTTTGTGTTTTGGAAGGCTAATTCTTAGAGCCCCTAAGGAGAAATAAAAATAGTGGAAAATCCTGACTCATCAATAATGAATCCCCAAAAATTCTACAATTACGTAAATATAACTTTTATATTCCTCTTTATTTTTTACTAGACGAATGACCCGGGCAACGCCCGGGTTTACCCGATTAAATGTTTTATTCAAACACTATTCGTTACAATTATAAATTGGCGCCGTGGATGTCACTCTTGTGAAACGTCCCGCTCCAAACTTTACAGTCAGATTAGTTACGGTATAAATCTTCAAATCGAGCGAGCGTCTATAAATATTTCGATTTAGATCAGGTATTCTAATTAGTAAGCGAACTATTATTAAAAAAATTTTGAAAATATTTCGATTTTAAACGTATTTATAACCTTGATAGAGGGCGCTGTTCGTGAGCTAAGTAGAATAATTTGAATATATAGTTTTAATATTTAATTTATATATAATTTATGAACGGAAAATATGTCCAGGGTAGCCTAGTGGTCATGGCATCTGCCCGGTGGGCGGAAGGTCGTGGGTTCGATTCCCATCCCTTGACACTTTTTTTATTTTGTCCATTCTGACCAAAAT
Source organism: Cordylochernes scorpioides (assembly GCA_030710605.1). Classification (NCBI taxonomy): domain Eukaryota; kingdom Metazoa; phylum Arthropoda; class Arachnida; order Pseudoscorpiones; family Chernetidae; genus Cordylochernes; species Cordylochernes scorpioides. Next base: position 71,757,199 of record CP092881.1, read on the forward strand.
CTATCCGTGAACTTCACACAGACAGAATAAGGCAATTATATTATAAAATAATAATTATCATTAGATAATGATAATGGTCATAATGATGATGCGCGCGTTGATGACCAAAATCTATCCGTGAACTTCACACAGACAGAATAAGGCAATTATATAAGTAGATTAAATAATTAAATAAAAGAATAATATAAATAATGATTGATTTAACTTTATTATTTGAGATACAAAAAGGTAACAACAACTCTTTTGATGCGTTCTCGTGAATTCACTCGGCTCCGCGCTAACCATGACGTATGTACGAAGGAACGTGTGGCCATTGGACATGTGTCGGACCAGGAGGCTGTTGTTGGGTGCTGCGCTGCCTGGAGTATAGGATCTCCATCTATTATTTCTTCCTGTGGTGAATCTGTATAAGACTGATGGTCTTAATAAAGCTTTGTGTGTGTGACAAAGAATTCATAGCTTTCTCTCCTTTCCTTTCTTCTGTTAAATTACAAGGTATATTACACTTTCCCCAGCATCAAGGATTCTCATTATTCCTGGGATGTCTATTTACATAAGGTTGAACGTTGTAGATATAAGCCAATATTAGGTATATTACTATACCCTTTCAAAATCTATTTATTAGGTACGGTTAAAGTTGTCTGCAAGGATAATTAGCATTGATAATGATTTCACGTTTAAACAATAGATGGCGTTGTGTTATAATATTTAAGTAATTATAGGAAGACAAGGACAAACAATAAGACACTGAGCTACTCGTTGTTTCTCACAAAAGAATGCAGTTAAGCCTGTCTATAGCGCCCCCTCTTGGGATTCATCAAAATAGGGTTCTATAGAGAGGACGTGCTATAGACAGGTCATCCTTAATGTAAATCGCATCGTACTACGTATTTAAAATCGGGCGCTATAGACAGTGAGGCGCTATTTAGAGAGAGCGCTATATATTCAAGTTCTCGTAGGGTTCTTCACATCTTGTTTAATCCCCTTGTATAGCATATATTCCATTAGCAGATTTCTTTCACTTATGCCAAGTACGTTTGTGGCAGAACATGATAATAAAGATAATTTGTTAGTGTCTGATATAACTGTAAATGCACCACATTGCTACACAAGTAAAGCGCGGTTCAATTTTAGACTTACAAGACATCAAACCCCGATTGGTTATTTCTACTCATTCAAGGATTTGCAGTGTTTCAAGAATCGAAATCCTTTTAACAATAGTTTTTTTCATTAAGTATAGTCCTAATGCGGATTTTAATAATATTGTAGCGTGAAAATCAGGTCTTGGAATATCTTAAGATGTAAAAGTATTTATTGATGACGTCACCACTACCAATCGACAATTATCAACCAAACCTCAACAAAATTATCTACAGCTAGAGAATATCGAGCAAGCAAGCTAGGTAACTAATTGATGATTTACAAATATAAAATAATGAATCTGTTTTAGCTATTTTTTTTCATTGAATAATTAAATTAAATAATGAAATATAAATGTTCTCTTCCACAATATACGAGTATATTGTACTCGTATATTGTAGTAGTTGATAACAGTCAGAGAATATGTATCATTCGTTCACTAACCCCTTTTCATAGAGAAATACACACTGAAGATGATAATCTCATTTTCCAAAGACATGTTGGTCATACCTATTTTGAGAGGAGTAAACCTTTTGTATACGGTACAGGATTGTAGCTTCTCCTATCGCGGTCATCTGTTAATTGGTAATGTGTACAAAAGGAAGTTCCTGACCGCTCACAATATCATTTTAGAATGTAAAGCGCCATCTAATGGAGCATATATCAACTTAACGTTGGTCTAACTTGTTATATGATATTTTACCAACCCATCATTTGATAAATCAAGAAAAGCCAACCACGAACATATTTCAGGCTGTTGACCCTCGTCACCGTGGTACAGGCTGTAAGTTAACGACAGTTCCAATGACTTTTTGTATAGATTCCAAATATACCGTTTGTTTTTTCTACATTGCAAGGTTTCTTATTAACAACCTTTATAGTCAACACTTAAAGTTTCACCGCATAAGTTTCTTTTCTGTGAAAAATCAATATTTATTTCAAAGAGAAATATTTACTATTTCTAACTTTTTTTAGATGAAGTATGAAAGGGTGAAAATATGAAGAGTAATGGCGAAGTATGGAGTATGAAAGGGTGAAAATATGAAGAGTAATGGCGAACGGAAAAATAAAAGTGTCCAATATTGGGATAAACACGAAGTAATAAATTCAAAGAATGTTACGTAAAGCATTTTGCTTGAACTTCATTACATTAGCTAGTGGTGAAAGATTTTCTGCGAATTTATGCTTATGCAAACAAGTTGATACGTAAATCAAACATTTGTTTTCCTATGATGGCAGATCTAACCTAGAATTGAACATTATTTATATTCTGAGTGTCAAGTTCCAATTCTTATGTAGTTGTTTTTAGCGTTACTCGAGTAGAGTTTTAGTTTTGATGACCATATATGAGAAATATTCTTCAATTTTTCAAATATGATATTTGGTCCGTATAGTTTACTCAGCAGTGATTGATACAGGAGTGGTTTGCCAGTATCTGTTGTTGTTTCCTATCTCATAGTATAAGATTAGACAGTGTCATGTGTCAGTGTCTTCTTCCGTCTATGTCGTTGGCTAAATTAGGCTTTTTTGCCTTTTGGGGTTGATTTTTTTATTTCCCATTTCGTATTCTATTAAATTGTTTTTAATAGATCGTGTGAACAAGACGGTGCTAAGGTATTATTGCCACGTGGAAAATTAGGGAAGACAAACTTAGGGATGACAAGACAATTTATTTAAGGCTAGAACAAACTATGAATGATAAACAAAGGATAAGGAATGAGGGAAGTTTACAGAGTAAATATCGAAATGGATATTCTGTTATTAAAATTCAAAAGAATACTTTGCTACAGTATTGCGTGAATATACATAGCTTGAGAGTTACGCTAAAAACACCATAGCAACCGTTGTATACTTGTCTTATCTCAATGACTCATATCCATAATGATGGGTATGATTTATATATAAAAGTATTTACAGTTACAAAATATTTATACAATTGATTTAAATCAATTACCTCTCTACATTTTGTTGCACCAGGTTGCAGTTTGGCAGACTCTTCAGTCTTTATTCTCTCCTCAGACTCTACTTGCATCTTTCCAGAACGTGTCTCAACCATCCTACAAGGTTAAACCAGTCAATAATAAGACAACTATATTTTTAGGTAACACCATGAATCTCTCTTTATTTATCTCATCAAAGTTTAAAGCAGGTGGTGTATTCAGTGTATCAAAATACAAATGATTTTATAGTACATAATATTTCATAATAATATTCTGTTTTATTAAAAATAAATAAATATAAAATTTAAATTTGGAATATATGAAATTAATATTATAAGTTATTTTAAAAATAGGCGCATTAACCATGGTGGAACAATATATCCAATAGTGAGCACAGATTGTTAGTCATCTTGTGTGACAATTGACAATTAAACAACTTCATTGACATCTCGTCAGTCTTTACACTCAAAGAGAGTTCATGTTCGGAACATGTTTGATGATAATGTCGAAGAATTTGTCGAGAAGAATCTTTGTCTTCAGGCGTGAGTAGCTCGAGGAGGTGCTCCGTTTCTTCTTCGTAATAGACCGCGAGTATGATATCCATGATAGTCGTCTTGTGTGTGTTCAGGAATCCTGTGAAGGATCTGGTCGATGTGCCTATCCACTGATTCTCTGCCATTTTTAAATCGTGAATACTATTCATAAATGAACTAACTAGAACTCTTCGAATTGAAATAGCAAAATATAACGACGATTGAGGAGGAGTATCTTATACGAACTTTATTCGCAAGCTTTCAGACGTCCTTCTACAGGTTTTACAGGTCATTCGTATAAGACACTCCTCTTCAATCGTCGTTATATTTTGCTATTCATATACAGGGCTGATTTAAAAAGAAAAAGATCATCGACAAATACTATTTTCTAAAAATTTGAAGTTTCGAATACCGACTTTCCGATTTTGAAACAAAATTTAATACAAACACGCTGTTGAATTTTTGTATCGATAAAGAATCGAAGAGACTACTTGAAGTGATATTTTAAAAATCTTTTTATTCATATGCTGCGCGTGTAAGATTATGAGGCTATATTCTGCTGTGTTGCTCAAGATTTCTATTTGTGTAAGAAGAGTTTTATTATTCATATTTTAAAAAAAGATTAGAACTTTCCGGTATATTTTTGGACAGACATTGTATTTCTCTTTTGAGTTTTCTACGAACGTCGAAGTTCTGCAGAGTTCTATGACAGAAGAAAGAATCAGTTCCGTTGCCTAAAATGTAGGTTATCAAAGTAAAATCGACGAGGAATTAAAAAAAAAAGTCTTATCAAGGCTAATCAGCTGCCATCGACAGAAAGAAACGGCAAAATGTGCCGAAAGAAGAAGTTTAAATAAAGCCATCTGAATTGCAAATGTCCGCGCGGCAGCAAACACTTTAAAAGTTACCATCCTTACATTAACATTTGTAATTAACTCCCCTTCACTCTGACAGATAGATAACCTTACAGTTCATTGAGAATCATTCTCTAGGGATATTTAGAATTTTATAGTTGAAGCTTTAAATATAAACCCTCTAACAACCCTCACATATAACCTCTGTATAGAAATGAGTTTGTATTTATAACATTTATAATTGTATATTTTATTATTAAATTTCCTAATTGATAATTTAAGGATTTAGATAAAGACAGAGGTGTGGTGTTGATAAGTGTGAAGAATACCCATAAGCTGAGTATAAAACCAATTGATTGTAGGACGAGCTGAAGATGATGAAATATTTAGATCATCTCACACAGTTACAAACAAGGATGAATTGAGATATGATATTGAGATATAGACAACGGTGCTGTGCCGGTATAGGTACCGTACTACAGGACTTACTTAAGCCTCGTTTTATATTTCACAAAATTCTCTTATTAAATCATAGCGAATGAACACATAAAAACGCTAATGTTTCTTTCAGACATAAATCAAATGTATACTGTTCCTACTGCGATGAAAAATATATTAGGAGGGCTTTTCTCATCAATAGTAAACCCTCCCAGCGGTTTCACCAATGTAATCTACCAGACTGCTTCTTTAGAGCTCTAATACTGTATTGGATCATTCTGCTTTTATATATTGTAACATAGTATTTATTAATTTTTATTATTTTTTTATTAACAGAGTGGTCATTTTTTTATGTTTATATCTGGCGACTCTGTAAATTTCCCTCGTGGCTTATCTTTTGTTTACAATTCATAGTTTGTCCTTCCCTGAAATAATGTTTTTTTCTCCTCCTGAAGTTTTTGTCTTCCCTAATTTTCCACGTGGCATTTTGGTGGAGATGCTGGGTAAGTTAGGGAAGACAAACTGAAGATCGCCGAGAAGAATTTAAAGCCATGAGTGCTGTAATCCACATTTTTAGAGACTGGCTCCAAGATTCCACCGCCGTGTCAAAGCCAAGACTTCCTTCCAAGATGACGATGTCCCTATAGACGACGATACGAGGACAAAGCCGCTCTTCACGCCACAAGAAAAAGGACGCAAAGGTACTAGGGACAAAGTTCCAAGACTTCGATGGAATCCTTTGCAGATCAAATCGTCAAGCACGTCAAATCCACGTCAGTATCTACAATAATTGCTAGCTGTGGGTCACAGCTCCCATAGGGAAGAAGCTATGTAACATAGTATTTATTAATTTTATTTATGTAACATAGTATTCATTAATTTTTATTATTTTTTTATTAACAGAGTGGTCATTTTTTTATGTTTATATCTGGCGACTCTGTAAATTTCCCTTGTGGCTTATCTTTTGTTTACAATTCATAGTTTGTCCTTCCCTGAAATAAATTTTTGTCTCCTCCTGAAGTTTTTGTCTTTCCTAATTTTCCACGTGGCAATATGCTACACTCAAGGGAAGAATCTTAAAAATGGTATTTAAACAAACAATGGTCATAGTGTTATTATAATGTGATTCAGCCTTTACCAACAGCAATTAAAATAGAGTGTAAACTAGGTAATTCTTTATAGTTTTCAATCTCAATCTCTCTTATCTATTCATATTTATATTTATTCTGTATTTAACTTTATATAATCTTATATGGAATTGTAATAAATCAGTTTCAATCTCAATCTCTCTCTAACAAAAGGAGATATTCATATTATAGTATAATCTGTATAAGACCGGTGGTCTTAATCAAGCTGTATGTGTTTGTGTGATATTAAAGTACTGTTTACCTTTGAGTTGCTGCATAAGTGTAGAATAGAGAGATGGTAATTGTCAATGTATAAAAATCTTATTCAAAGTTAAGAGTAGAACTATTCAATCGTGCGTGCCTCCACATCGCACGAACTGGACCGCAGCACTTCAGGAATTGCGGGGGTCGATGGTCACATGACTTCTTGGAACTAGAGAACAGAAACAGGTCAGCCTTTGAATGGGGCGTTCCACCTTAGGTCATTTCACCACCTGCTTGTTGGACTCGACTGCGAGTAAGCACTGAGAAAGAAATTTCGAGTTTCAAAATGTGGTTTTTAATTATATTTATAGGTTTGTAAAACTCTTGAGTCGAAATAGCAAAAACAAAGAAAATAATAGTTAACAATAAATTCTGGATCGAATTTTTAGATTGTAATCAACTTAAGATTTTTAAAGGAATGCTAGGTGACGAAAATATACAGGGTGATCCAAAAGTCCCGCACAACTTTAAAAATTAATAACTCCGCGAATATTTGCGCTAGAGCAATGCGGTAAACACCATTGTGTTCAGGATGCAATGGGATTTTTTATGGCAAATAATGAAAAATTCGAAATTGATTTTAGTTACAATTTTATTCGCCAGATGGCGCTCTACCAGAATCAGAGATTCAGCGGCCAAATTGTTTGATAAATTTAAAAATATAACTGATCGACACGTATTTTTCCTTTTTGAATACCAGGAAAGAACCCTAATATTTTCAAATTACAAATTAATAAAACACCACTTCGCCAAAAGTATGAAGAATTGGTTAAAGATTTTCAAATACAATCAGAGATATGTAAAATAGGTAAATGCAAATTTAAACGTGTAGCAAAAAGAAATTTGATATTTTAGATACGGTTTGTTTCCGAAGATAATAAATTTCTAATATTTTTAATTCAACTCTCACTCAGTATCGATTATATTTATTTTAATTCATTTGAAAAATATGTATCTATCTCTGATAATTTATTTTACTCTGGAATGCCGTTGTTGTTGTTGTCGTGTCCAATAAAGAGCCTTAGATGTATCCATGCATCTCCATCACAGTAGCAGAAATATCCACTATCTTGGGTGTGTAAAGCTGCTGCTCTGGGTCTAAGTCAATTTTCTGCAAGGCTGCGGCCATTGCTGGACATGAGAATATGTGGGTAGGTGTTAGATCCACACCAGGACAGTTGTTGCATGTCCTATAGGTTCTTGTGCCATCTGAATGTATTGTCATTCCTTTATAGTGTTTTGTTCTAAGTCTTGTTATAGTTTTTATCATTTTTCTCTCAGAGTTTATTTCGCATTTTGATCTTTCTTATTTTTTTGTTTAATTATCTTGTATTTTGACAAAGAATCAGTGTCAAATAATGACATTTGTTCTTTCCTTTGGCTCAACTTTCTGGCTTTCTTTGCCAATTCAAATGCCATTTCATTACCCCCGATCCCAGCATGGGCAGGGATCCAATGTAGAATGCAGTTATTCTCCAATGGTTCCAGTTGGGTAAGTAACGAGTGTATTTTCTGTGTGATTTTAGTATTGCCCTTCTGAATTGCTTCTAGAGCGGATATGGAGTCGCTGTATATTAAAAAATTCCTTCTGCTTGATGCAGGGATGGATGGTTAAGGCATACATCAAGGGCTTTCCAGATAGCTGTCAGTTCACAAGTGAAGTTTGACGAAATCTGTCCTGCTCCTTCTTTGATTTTGATGTTTGTTCCATCTTGCAGTATTATGTTAATTCCGGCCCCTCCATTACTCAGGGTAAGGTCTGAAGATCCATCTGTATATGCTGTTAAAGGGGGTGGCCTAGCATTTTTAATCAAGAATTTGTAGTATGAGGACATAGCCATTAATATTCCAAACATTAGACCTCGAAGCCCAAGGTATCAAAGTCTACCTCAATCAAAACAAAGCCATCAACATATACAATATGTATAACCCTCTAAACAATACATTTATTGACGATGGAACAATGGCTCAATTTCTTACAGGCAACACTATTATTGTAGGTGACCTTAATGCCAAACATCAACTATGAGGATGTTCTACGCCAAACCCAAGAGGCAAAATACTATCAAACATATTTGACGACAAAGCCTTCATTTGCTTAAATGATGGCAATCCTACCCATCATTCCTACAAGCTATAATACTGCACAAGCCCTTGATATAAGTTTTTACTATCCTGACATTTTCCACAAATGCAAATAGCAAATATTAAAAAGTTTTGGAAGTGATCATTTGCCTAATTTGATAGGAATTAGCACCAAGACCAAAATTAGCTCAATTAAGAAAATTTCTGGAACTTCAAAAAGGCTAATATGATATCTTTCGAAAACACCATTATTGAAGCAGCCAAAGTTGCAATACCAAGAGGTAATATTAAGAAATAATTTCCAAATTATACACACCAGGCAAAAAATATTCAAACACTTATAACTAAAAAAATGAACTACAAAAAAGTGCACCCAAAACCAAACAAATTGTAGAACTGAACTGAACATTGTGATTGCAAAAATAAAAAGATTATACGTAAATGTGAAAAGGGAAAAATGGAAACAAACCTGTGAAAACCTGAACCCAAGAAACCCAAATACAAAACTTTGGAATTTGGCAAAACAAATTGACAGAATCCAGCCACAAACTGAAAACACAAATATGATTAAGAATACAGATGGTACACCAGCAACTAATGACAAAATTGCTGCCAATCTTTTAGGTAATTCATATCAAATAAGTAGTAAAATCAAGGTTGAAAAAAGGCCCGAAAGATTATTCATAACTGTAAAAATGTCACCAGCACTCAATATATTCCATGAAAAAAATCAATATGAAAGAGCTAGCTTATGCATTAGAAAACACTGACTTAAACAAGACTCCTGGGCCAGATGGAATCCATGGCCGAATGATATCAAACTTGGGCAAAATTGGCAAAGAAAGACTTCTTAATATTTTCAATAACTCCTGGAAAACTGGAAAATTGCCTCAAGACTGTAAAAATGCAACAATAATTCCCATTAAAAACTTGACAAATCTGCTGATGACCCAAAAAACTATCGACCTATCTCCCTCACAAATATTTGCTGCAAATTAATGGACTCACTCAGACGACTCACCTACCACCCCGACACAAGAAATCTCTTACCAGAAGAACAATATTGATTTAGGAAAGGACATGGGACAATAGACCTACTCTTATTTTTCACACAAAAGGTAAAAAAAGATGCACAAAATAAAAAACCAACTAACCACATCATAGCTGCTTTTTAGACCTTACACAAGCTTTTGATAAGGTATGGAAAAACAAGTTAATTACAAAATTATACAAACATTTCAAAATTGATGGAAAAGCTATAACTTTGATAAATGATTCCCTTAAAAATATATACATCAGGGTCAAATATAATGTCACTCTATCTAAAACCTTCAAATTGTACCAAGGATTACCACAAGGATCAGTCCTTAGCCCAACTCTCTTCACCCTATTTATTGCAGGCATAGAAGAAAAAAATTCACATAAAACCAATATTGGACTTTTTGCTGATGACATTATTCTATGGAGCAGCAACACTAACTGGAAAAAAGCTGAAAGAGATTTGAACAAGACTCTTTCCCACCTAGAAAAATTTGCTAATAAACATAAATTAGAATTTAACCCCCAAAAATCGGAGACCTGACTTTTTACTACCGATAAGAAACTATACAAAATAAGACCAAATATTATTCTGAAAGAACAACAATTGCAATATATTTAACATCCTAAATATCTCGGCTACACCCTGGATCCAGAAATTTACTCCAGTAAACATATTGAAGTAGTTGTTAGAAAAGGAAGAGACCGACTAAAAATCTTGAAATATATTTCAGGAAGAATGGGGAGCTGAAGCAACAACACTAAAATTAACTTACACATCTCTAATGAGACCTATCTTGGAATATGGATATCAAATCTATGGTACAGCATCTGAAACAAATCTAAAAACATTGGAAAGGATACAACTAAATGCAACTAGAATTATTACAGGTCTTCGAAATACCTGCCCTGATAATATTGTACTTTACGAGGCAGACATTATGCCCTTAAAGGATAGAAGAAGCTACAATCTGCCAAAATATATAAACAAAATCAAGAGTTATGAAAACAAACACAGAACTTTCAATTACATACTTAATTGGGAACCCAATATAAGACTAAAAAAAAAAGGCCCTCTCCACCTGGCCAAAAGAAATGGATTTTTAAAATATAAAGTGGAAAAATATTATTTAGCTGAAAAAATATCTCCATGCGAACCACTAACAAAATGTTATTTTTAATGCCACTTCAAATGAACCCACCAACAAACAATACCAAAATCCAGAATACTTAAAACAATTATCATTAGAAATAATAAATATAAAATTCCTGATAATGCAATAACTATCTATACCGATGGTAGCAGAGACGAGTTGGGACACACTGGCAGTGGCTCTCTCATCAAAACCACAAATGGCATTGAGAAAATAAACAGAAGAAACCCAGATTTTTGCTCAGTCTTCAGATCAGAACTTATAGCCATCTATGAAGTCTTAAAATCCATCAGAAACACTAAACATCACGATATATGGATTCTTACTGATAGTAGAAGTGCCATACAACACTTGAGTCACACAGGGGAACTTAGAGACAAAGTAAGCAGGAACATAATTGGTTATCTCCAAAAACTCACAATACCTCAAATTCACCTTCAATGGATACCCTTACATGTTAGCATTGAAGGCAATGAAGCTGCTGGTGCGCTAGCGAAAAAAGGCACAAAAGAACCCTTGCTACAGAAATATAAACTTAATTTTAAAGAAATAGAAACAGTAGCCAAAATAAACAATAACTGGAGGATCCCACCTAAGCACAGTTGGTACACCCTAGAAGCAGATGGCCACCCAGACCTTTCGGTCCACAAGCCGGCATGCGAAGCATGCCCTTCGCTGCTATTCTGTTCAACTCATAAGCCAAGTAACGGTATCCAAGCTAGTGCTTGGATATTGTACCTGGAAACACCACCTCCCAGACAACGTGTCTGGAAGGATTTCTATACCGGTGGCCTTTAATCACAGCAAAATAGGAAAATATCTACTGTGTCCAGCAGGGACCGCGGGGAGGCAACCCCCGGTCGACTCTGTTCACTCACAGCTGAGGAAAAGCTCAGCTGCCACGTCGTGGGCTTTCTCAAGAAGCTTGCTGTGATTTCTCAGCAGCTTACTCTCGATCACGCCCCTCGCCCTCCTTCTCTCTTCCTGCAAACCCACTACCCTTGGACAATCCAAGACGTAGTGGCGTGCATTCACATCCCTTTCTCCATAGACACAATCCGGGTTTCTCTTAATTTTAAATCTGTGGAGAGACTTGGGGAAGGGCCCATGTCCCGAACTACCCTAATGAGTTTGTGGGACATTACCTTACAGAGGTACTTGGGTGTTGTTACCCCATTGAATACCTCTCTCTCCTTCACACTGTTCCTCCATCTGTCCAACCATAAGTCCTGGACGTGCCCCCTGATCCTCCTATACGTAAACTTCTTTCTTGGTCACTGGGGTCCTCAGTGATCTACCTCTAAAGCATCCTGCCTTAGCGATCCTGTCTGCGAACTCATTACCTTCGAAGAGGCTGTGTCTCCTAAACCAAGGTAGCTCCGGAGCCCGCGTCATCATCTCCAGATCCTGGATTATTTGATGCGCGAGTTGCCCTTTCTCCAGATTGATGGCGACGAGGGCCGACATACAATCTGAATAGAGGCGGTCCGGACTGAAGTTCTTCTCGGCACACACTCTGAGGGCTACCCTGATCGCAACCAGCTCGGCTGAAAAGACCAATTCGTCCACTCTGAGTGTTAAACTTTCTTGGAAGATCAGCTCTCCATTAGTGAATATCACTACCCCAGCTCCAGTATTGGTTCCAGACTTACTACCATCAGTGAAAACTTCCGTGCCAATCCCTGTCGGCCCTCCAGGACTCCAATTTCACTTTGGCAACCACTGCTGAGGCTTCCTTGGGTCCCTCTTCGATTCCAGGGCCCCCGCTTTAAGTCCCAGGGCATCTTCCCTGTTCTCCCAGATCTTCTGTCTGTGGTCTCATCCTCTAGTTTCAATCCCAGGGGAATAAGCCCAGCGAGGACCAAAAAGGCCTCACTGCTGGTAGTGCGATATCCTCCTGTGATTCTGAGTGCCGCTGTCCTCTGCACTCTCTCTAGAGTTGTTGCCACCTTCTGATCCCTGTTTCGGCGCCACCAAGCCCCGGAAGCATATAGCAAGATTGGCTCGACACAGGAGAGGCAGAGGTTCCTAAAAATAGTAGCTCAACGGTGTTTGCCAGGATATTCCACAGAATAGGTCCGCAGCAGGAGCCCTGGGGGCAACCCCTAGCACAGTGTCTTTCCAACTTCCGCCCACCAAAACTGAGGATAATCCGTCTATCCCTCAGGAAGTCACGAACCGAGCTGCACAAATTATCTGGACAACCCATGGCCATCAAATTACTTATCAGCTTGTTCCAGTTCATGGAGTTGAACGCGCCATCAATGTCCAGGGCCACGAGAAGAACCCAAGCACCCTTATTCAACCCCATCTCAAGCCCCTCTAACACCTCGTTCAGAGCTGTGATTGTGGATTTGCCTTCCCTAAAACCATGTTGGAAAGAGGAACGGAACTCATTACTCTCTAGCCAGTGCTTCAGTCGCTGAGCTAGTAGGCTATCCAGGACCCTACCTAGACACACTAGTAAAGAAAGCGGACGATAATCCTTATGAGAATTACCCTTTATACCAGACTTTTCGAGAAGCACTACTCGGGCAACCTTCCATGCCTCAGGAAATGTACCAGTGTCCAGGCACCTATTGAATAACCTGGAAAGAAGCGATGGGTGCATCCTTACCAGGGCTTTCACGACCGTGTTATCGATCCCTTCGGGACCAGGAGATTTCCTTTTCCCCAACTTGAAAGCCGTCAGTTTCACCTCATTCTCAGAAAAGGGTGGATCTACCAAACCACAAGTGGTCAGAGAGATCTCGTCCTTTGGTTCCTCGTTTCCGAAGTGCCGATCCAAGTTGTTTTTATTTTGTCTTCTGCTTTCGAGCGAGTAGGTCTAGAACACATTCTCTCTGAATTTTCTCATTGTTGGTGGATGAAACAGCACCAGTGATTATTTTGGCCGCTTTTGCTTGAACACTGTCTAGTCTTACTTTTAGTGATGAGCTTGAGGGAGCCCAGACCGGTGTTACATATTCCATTATCGGCCTTATTAAGGTGGTATATGTTGTTCTGAGAATTCTGGGTTTTGCTCCCCAATTTGTTCCACATAGCCTTCTCAGAATGTTTAGTTTTCTGATGGTTCTATTTGAGGTGTTAATTATGTGTTCTGAAAATTCCAATTTCTCATCAATAATAATTAAAATAATTTTGTTGACATCTTATCAATACATGCACAGTCTGCACTATTAAAAAAAGATAATATGCATTATATACACTATGTACAATGAATATGGCGCCTCTTCCAGCGCTGCAGAGTTTGTGGAGAATCGCCAGTGGGTCTCCAGCGACACCACGCATTTTGCGATCTACGATGAATACGTAGATCGCGTACTTTGCCGCTTAGGAGATGGTGATGGCGTGGTCCTCGAGACCAACTTGAAAGATACAGGACTGCAGTATCACACCTAGGTATTATGGATTTCTAATTTTATCAATCATTTGTTTGTTTATGCTTATTTTTTTTTGTTATATTTATGCCTTTTTCCCTGTGAGTGGAGAAGACGCATAGGTTTGGTTTTATTGGGTTTATGGTCATTTGGAGTTCCATTGCCCACTTCTCCAGTCCTCTCATTGATGTGTTCAGTATTTTTTACGATTTTTCTATGCTGCTACTTGTGTGCCATATGGCTATATCATCTGCATAACAGGCAACCTTTGTGTCTTCAGTGAGGTAAGGATGGATGTCGTTAATATATAGCAGGAAGAGTAGAGGACTGAGCACAGATCCCTGAGTTACACCAGCCCATGTTCTTCCTTCCTTGGAAAATTCTCCATTGACCCTAACCTTTAACCTTCTTCCCCTTAAGAAGTCTGCAATCCAGATTAAGGTTTTTCTTCTTACTCCTATATTGTGCAGCTTTTCACGTAATTTCTCCCTCCACACTCGATCAAAAGCTGAGGTCATATCAAGGAATATAGCCGTGGTCTTCTTTGGCGGTTTTTCCTGGAAAGAATCTATTATTGATTGACAGAAGTAGAACAGTTGATCAGTCGTACAGTGCTGGGATCTATAGGCAGTTTGGTAGAAGTTTATTTTATTATTGTTAGTGAGACAGACTATGAGCCTAGAGTGGATAATTCGTTCTGGTATTTTACAAAGTATGCTGGTGAGAGCAATTGGCCGATAGTTCTTGTATTCCTTGGCATCTTTGTTTGGCTTCAGTATTGGCACTATAATTGATATCTTAAAATTCTTTGATAGTTTACCAGTTTGCCATGAAATGTTCAGTATTCGTAGGAGTTGATTATTAGCTTTGTCTTCAAAGTGTTTAATCATTTGACCAAAGATTAGATTATCTCTTGGTGAACTCTTGGATTTTTTTATTGATGAGTTTAGCTCATTCAGTGTGAAGTCTCTCGAGAAAATATCTTGTTGATGGAAGTTTCTTGCTTGTTTAACTAACTGGTTTATATTATTTTTAGAGTCCTGTCTTCATTCGTATAGTTGAGTATGGAAGTGCTTGAAAGATATTCAGCAATTATGTTAGCTATCTGTTTGTTCTCGTTCTCGCTGTTCTATTCATATCGGCTAGAGTATTGGAGGATTTGTGTTGGTTTTGATTGTTCTCTAACACTCTAATCATATTCCAGTGTTGGCTGTCCTTTCTTGGATCCATTTTTTCGCAGAATTCTGCCATTTTTCTTGCTTGCATATCCAAATTTCTTGTTCTATTTTGTGACTAATTTCAATGAGTTCCTTTCTGTTTTCTTCTGTTTTATTTGTTTTAAAAAGTTCATTGATATTGTCTCTCTCTCTGAAATCTTTGCCTCGATGTTGTGGTCCTTCCAGTAAGGTATCCACAGGTCTTTACGTCTACCTCTAGGTATCGATGCTTTTGCAGCTTTTGAAATGTTCGAAGAGAATTTTTCCAAGTTTTTGTCAAGCGTTCTGTAATTCAATTTTTCGTTGCACAGTTCTTCAAGCTTTTCTGTGAATTTTTTTCAAGTCGGCTTTCCTAAAGTTCCATGTTCTTTTATTCTAATGGACATTCTCAATTTTGAAGTTTAGGGTTGTTAAAATTGGTCTGTGGTCGCTGATTGCACCTCTCAGGATTTTCCATTGTGTTGTGGGTGCGATGTTGTAATTTATCGCTGTGATGTCTATTGCGGATTCTGTGCCTGTGGACTTAGATAGATAGCTGTTCTCTCCGTTATTTAACGGTGTAAGGTCGAGGTCGGTTAGCATGTCCTCAACCTGCTGACTTTTGTTATCCTGGACAGGTGATCCCCAAATTGAACTTTTGGCGTTAAATTCGCCGAGTATGATTGTGATATCCGAAGACGCTTCACTTAATGCCTCTATTGTGTGTACCCATACAAAATTCAAAGATTTCACGAGCTGAAAGTTGGCGATTTTGAGATGCGTCAAGAATTCTCTGCATGGGTTTTCCGGCAAATTGATATTGATGAAAACTGGCTGTCGAATGTTCTGTGGACAGATGATGCTCACTTTTCTCTAAACGGAGAATTTAACATTCAAAACAGCCGCATTTGGGCAACAGAAAACCCTATGATTTTTACAGAAATGCCACTTTACCAGCCTAGAGTTACATTTTGTGTGGGTTCACTTCTTTTATTATTGGGCCATTTTTCTTCGAAAAATCAATGGAAGAACTTTTAAAACCGTTTTTGTAACTGGTGAACGTTATGTTCAACTTTTGAGAGAAAAGGGTATTCCCATATTGCAGGGCAAAAGCACTAAGCGAAATAACATTCATGAAAGATGGAGGACCTCCTCATATCTCCCTAGGTGCCAAACAATTGCTGAAAGATACGTTCAGGAAAATCGTGTGATAAGTCGCCACTTTATATACCAGTGGCCTCCAAGATCACCAGACTTGACGCCTTGCGATTTTTGTTTATGGGGGTACATTAAATCGTGTGTTTATCGATGCTGGCCTACCACATTGGCCATGTTGAAGGCTTCTATCAGATGGCACGTTTTATCAATTTCAACAGATATGTTATTTAATGCTGTCCATTCTGTCATTTATCGTCTGCAGGCGGTGATTGAGAATGAAGGGTGCCACATTGAGCAAGGATTGTGACCTAATACAAGAGAGAAGGCAGTTATCTCATGTGTTATATAAGCTGCCATGTATTATATTATCTACCAATATTTTGCAGCTCTTTGTGTTGGGATATGGGGATAATAAATGCTGTCCTAACATCTTGACTCTTTTTTTTTGTGAACAGTAATATTTTGTTTGTGATTTGCTCACATATTATGTCGTGCAAACCAGAGGGTTATAACTTCTCGAATAACACTGGTACACACAATTTTTCCCCTTATGTTTAGTTTTTCGCTTTTCGCTCATTAGAAGAAATAGCATAAGGAATATTTTCTGTACACCAATAACTTTAGAAATTTTGTGAAAAAAAAATAATACAAAATGATTTTACTACCACGTTTTTCAACGCAAAAGGTCGATTTAAAAATTATTTTTATTTGAGGGGACACATTTTAAAAATTTGTGTACAGTATAATAAACAATGATAACATTTGACAAGCCCATAGGATATTTGGAATAAAGTACGACAAATATATTTTGTCACTCCCCTCTATATTTCATTTTTTGGATCATGACAAATATCCAGTTAAATAGTCAAGGGTCGCCAATCAGTCAAGAAACTACACATTTCTTATAGCTAGAAATCCCATTAATAGTGCCATCATAATTTTTGGTACTATATTAACATTTCAAAAATTCGTGTATTGATATCAGCAGTGTTTTTAAACATTCAATCTATTCCACAAAACCCCATTTAAAATATAAATATTTTTGCTACATGTTTTAATTTGCATTTACCTATTTTACATATCTCTGATTGTATTTGAAAATCGTTAACCAATTCTTCATACTTTTGGCGAAGTGGTGTTTTATTAATTTGTTATTTGATATTATTAGGGGTCTTTCCTGGTATTCAAAAAGGAAAAATACGTGTCGATCAGTTATATTTTTCAATTTATCAAACAATTTGGCCTCTGAATCTCTGATTCTGGTAGAACGCCATCTGGCGAATAAAATTGTAACTAAAATCAATTTCGAATTTTTCATTATTTGCCATAAAAAATCCCATTGCATCCTGAACACAATGGTGTTTACCGCATTGCTCTAGCGCAAATATTCGCGGAGTTATTAATTTTTAAAGTTGTGCGGGACTTTTGGATCACCCTGTATTTCTAAAAGCAGCAGTATCAAGAAATAAATATCTGTGATGATATTTAAATTACGTAGTGACCCACGGGTTTGTTTAATTGAAGTTAAAATTTAAATTATTTATTGATTTGGTTTCATCAATAATATTCCTATTATACACCCTAAGTTTAGAAATGCCACAATATCGAACCGTATTGTGTAAAGATCCCCAATACTAAATTTACCTAATCAGTCGTTACAACCTAAAATTTTGGTTATTTTTGGTTTATAATTTTCGTGTTTCCCTTTTGTAACGTTTTTTTTTATCTGTATATGCTATCTCTGTTTAAGCAAAGTAGTCATCAAAAATGTTTCTGTGATTGCAATGGATTCATCTGAAGGTTCTGTTATGGCAAAGCAAATTTTTGTTGTTATCACAATGTAGCCGTCTCAAGCTCCTCTACCTGTTGTTGTAAGGTAACAGCAGAGGTAGAAGAAGAGGGGAAAACCTACGCGCGCGCTGAAGATATTTTTTTTCAGGAGAAACATTTGAGTTATTAAAACCTGTGCCAAGTATATCTAAAATTCTTAACTATAAGTTTCAAGACACTTGAAGTTACACCGCATGAGTTTCTTTTCAACGAAAAATCAAAATTTATTTCAAGGTGGAATATTGACTATTTCTAACCTTTTTGGATGAGGTATGAAAGGATGAATTCAAGATAGCCAGACAATGTAGGTTAGCTCTGTCAGGACAAGACTAGTTCTCTAACGCAGAGTTTATGTAGTGCTGAGATTGACAATACTCAAAGCTACAAGCCCGAGTTATATTGTGCCATATCTGTAAATAGAGAATGAAGACATTAAAGCGCGAATGTTTATTTTACACATTAATCAAATTTATACTGTCCTTACTGAGATGAAAAAATATTTGGGAGGACTTGTCTCATCAGTGATGAACCCTTCCAAAGGTTTCGCCAATTTAAAAAATATTGAGAGGGCTCGTCTCATCAGTGGTGAACAATTCCAAAGGTTCCGCCAAATTAAAAAAATATTGAGAGGGCTTGTCTCATCAGTGGTAAACAATTCCAAAGGTTTCGCCAATTAAAAAAAATATTGAGAGGGCTTGTCTCATCAGTGGTGAACCCTTCCAAAGGTTTCGCCAATTTAAAAAATATTGAGAGGGCTTGTCTCATCAGTGGTAAACAATTCCAAAGGTTCCGCCAAATTAAAAAAATATTGAGAGGGCTTGTCTCATCAGTGGTGAACCCTTCCAAAGGTTTCTTTAGAGCTCTAATACTGTATTGGTTCATTTTAATTATATATACAGCATTCAATGGTAGAATCTTAAAAATGGTATTTAAGCAAACTATGGACATAAGCTTTTAACAGTAGAATTATATATAACATTTGCATCGAGAAATGTTGACGAAACCGTTGGGAGGGTTCACCACAGATGATCTAAGGTCTCCAAATATTTTTTTTTATTGCAGTAAGACAGTAGAAATTTGATTCTTGTATGAAAGAAACATTCGTTGAATGACCAGTTTTTTTTTTTTTTTGTTGTTGTTGAGGTAAAGCTTGCACCACGCTGATGAGGGCCAACAGCCCGAAACGCGTTGTGGTTAGATTTTCTTGATTAATCAAGAATGGGTATTTGGCCAATTCTGGAATAATTAAAAATCAACTAGAATAGTTGATATTTATTCCGATAGATGACGCAAGCCATCAGAAACTTTCAGTTGCACGATGAGGAGATGCCTTTTTTATAATTCTTGTTTTATATAGATAGCGGGTTATTGCTCAATATCTGTGTATATTTATAAAATATGTTATATTAAAGTGCTCAAGAGCGGCTATACTGAGGCTACAAAGACAAGTTCACAAAGCTCAACATCAGGATGGCGCCAGAGATTTCTCCAGATTCAATTAGAGTCAGGCAGGCAGGCGAGGGAGCTGCGAGCCGTGAAACGTTCTGATAATCCCTCCACTTATCCCTACTTTATCATTCCACCTACATTTCCTTGCCCGGAATTCAAAACCCAATCTCTACGCTACTTATTCCCGTGCAGCATCATTGATTCATGGCTGCTTCCCTCTTTATCACTTGTTCCCCGCCTTCTCTTGCTCCCCCATATCGATACCTCCTTAGTTGACTTGCCTCTCAATGTACATTCTTCGAGAATTTTTATATTTAGGATTAAGGGAAGTACCATCGCCTTCTTCTCTCATTTGAACAAAGTACTATATTAAAACATAGTTGAAAGTGAAACTTCACTAAGATCAGGTTGATAAATTAAGTAAAAGGCATCTCCTGTTCGTGCAAATAAATATTGCTGATGTCTGCGCCATCTATTGGAATAAATATCAATTGATCGTTGTTTATTAAATATTACAAAATTGGATAAATACTCTATCTTGATTATTTATAAATTCTTACAACATACGTGTTTCAGGCTGTCAAAGAAGATAGAACAAGCGAATTTTCAAAACTAGTGGAAGAAAACGACAATTTTTTGTCCATTGTTAAAGAAAGATTCATATTGAGAATAGTTGATTATTTTATTTAGAAAAAAATATTATTTCAATATTTAAAGTTTAAATAAGAAATTCCTTTAAAAATTGACAAATATTTTTAAAGAGTGGAAAAAGAAGCTTGAAAGAATCAGAAAATATAATGGTACTTAATTGATACATAATGAAATAGAAATTTATAAAAAGCGAATTCAAAAGAAAATGCTTTTCTCTCCAAAACAGAAAGAAGAAAAATTCAATAGAACTTTGATTGAAGAAACTAGAGCTCTATTAATTGAATCTCAACTACCAGCGAAATTTTATGCAGAAGCTTTTTATCTATATAAAAAAAAACAGAATACCATCTAAAAGCAATGAAATGATTATACAACAAAAAATATTTACTAATAGAAAACCTACAGTATCCAATTTCAAAATATTCGGTTGTTATGCTGAAGTTTTGATATCAAAATATGAAAGTACAAGACTTGAATGTACCACACAATCTGTCTTATTTATTGGTTATTCTTCATAAAGGATGGCTCACAGAATTTGTGATTCTATAGACTTTTCAATCGCTGAGTCAAGTGATAAGAAATTTCTAGAAGACATGATAGATTCGGAACTTTTTGATAATAGTGAAAATACTAAGATTCAAGATTACTCCTTGTTTGACATCTCTGATAATGACAACGATGAACTAATAATTCCATTTTGCAAGAGCCAAGAAATGCTGCTGAAAACTGAAAACAAATTTTCCATCTCCCAATCAAGCACAACCAAGATTCAATCTAAGATTAAATATAAGAGATCACATTTACAACGAACTTTCTTAAAATGAGGAGCTTATAAATAACAATGAAGACAAAGATCCTATCTATGATCCAACTAAAGAAGCATTTAAAGTTTGTCATGGAGTTTTCTACCATCTTCCTATGAAGAATCTATTAGTCATCCAGACTTATCATTATGGATGCAAGCTATGGATAGGGAAATCCATTCTCCTCAAGACGATAATGTATGGCACCTTATTGAACTACCAAAGTCTACAAAACCTATCAAATCCAAATAGAAATTTTCAAACTAAATGTATTCTAAAACCAATCAAGAAATTCACAAAGTAAGACTCGTTTCTTTTGTATATCCTTAGTAATATAGGTCAGACCACACTGAAATCTTTTCTCCAGTAATGAAGAGAGATTCTTCTAGCCTACGATACAATGATCAGCTATGAGTTTCACCACTATGAGGTAGAAACTGCTTCCTTGTATGGAAAACTGATATGGAAAGATGGTTTCATCTATATGATTCAGTCAGAAGGATGCCGAAGGCAAGAGAAAGGTAAGGATCTTATGTATATAAACCTAATTAGGCATTGTATGTACTTAAACAAAGTGGAAGAATATAGTATGAACCATTTACAGAATATCTTCTAGAAATAGACTTCAGGCAATTTAAATAGGATCATTTCACTTATAAGATAAACAATTCATGTTTACTCTCAGGATTGCATGTTGTTAATATGATAATGATTAATTCAGACACCGCAATTTTGCATACGTAATTCTAAAATTAGAATACACTTTGAAAAAATCAAAATATTTAAAAATTAATAACATTTTTTAAGTATAGAAATTTTTAGTGAGGGAAATATTACTCGTCCCATACAGTATTCTCCTATAACTCTCCTTGAGAGTAGATATGACGAGACGTCGCTGTTTTAATTGTCAATTGTCATACAGTATTCTCCGAGATACAGAAGTAAACATAGCAGTTATCTACATGAAGTGGAGATTGAGATCGACCTTTTCTTCAATTTGGATCTATCATCTGTATTGGGCCTATTGTTTGTGCTGTTTACCAGGATTTGTGAAAAGCCAAAACATGGAGTTTGCTTTGTGCTGATTTTGCCATTAAAACATATGAAGAGTTGTTTTCGTAACCAGTCTTTTGACGGAGAATTTCTCTCTCTCTCTCTCTCTCATTCATCATTACATAATCTTATTCATTCATATTTATATTTATTCTGTATTTAACCTTATATAATCTTATATGGACGTAATAATAAATCAGTTTCAATCTCAATCTCTCTCTCTCTCTCTTCCAGTGCCGGACAGTAAAACGTATAGGTATTTGTCAATATGAATCCATTAGCTGAATCATATTATAAATTAGAAGATGACGTGAATTAGATTTTGGGGGCTATCTCCATCATGTCGTTCTCCAAATCTACTTCAGTATAGTTATTCTTTCCGTTTGATGGAACGAACCACGATAGCCGTTTCCCAATTTAAATTAAAAAATGAAGAGGTTTTAATTAAAGTCTTATTAAATCTCTCGGTCAATTAATCTGTCAATTCCCATTAAATGGCGAATTATTTTTTTTCCCGGCAAATTGGTTTGAACAATTGAGTAATCTTTTGTCCCAGCGCCGTGGGTTGAAGATCATTCAAGGTACCATGATTGTTTACTTTACATATGGCATGATCAGATAAGATTCTAAGATATTTTCTTTTAAGGATACTTTTTAAAAATCTAAAACCTGGATTTTGTCTAAATTGATTTTTACCCAAGTGTAAATATAGAATAAAACTATTTGCAAAATAAATTATATTGATTATACAAGGGTCACTCCTTTTCTCTAGTCAAATCCATTGTGTCTGATGCAATGTTTAAAATTACTGCTACTGCTATAAACAAAGTCGCACCCTCTATGAGTTATTGTTGTTACTATTTTATGAAAATGTTTATGTTAGGTAAAGGATACATGTAGATATCAATGGTATAATTTATTTTTTAATATTTTAATTATTTAATATTGATTGCAAAAACTTTTGAAGTGATCCTTGTATATACCGGGGTTCCAGTCTATTCCTGGGACCTCTGCGTCAGAGTGGCGGAGTCCAGTGTCAGCTAAGGAGCACAAGACACCAAGGATGTAGTCTGTTAGAGAAAAAGACACCACCTGACATATTCAACTTTTAAAAAGGAATTGTTTTATAACCATCATTATACTTGTAATTAGTCCTACAATTCTATGATTATTATATATTAAATATGGTCTTCAAATATCAACTTATAAAACACGTTAAAATTTCTTATATTCCTGCATCAATATATATATATATATATTTAATAACGAACCACTTGATGAGGAAAGAGTTTCTTTAATATACAATATCAGATCACAAGCTTTCGGGCACAATCACCCTTCTACTGGTGTAAAACGAGACAAAACATTAGAGGCAATCAGCTATATACAAAAAGTAAGAAAATAAGACAGATATGTAAAATTGTTCCAGAGAAATAAACATAATATTGGAGGATCATTCATAAAGGATTAAGCAAAGCAAGTAAATATACATATAATACATGGCTATTACAGAAACTAAGTATGAACAACGACTATAAAACGAAATAAAATAAAATAGAAATAAAACAAAATAAAAATAAACCAAAACTGCCATTGACGTGTAAAAGTATAAGTAGGTTATGAAAACTAAATCTTTCAGATAGGAGGTTCCAGTACTAAATTATCATATATTTCAGGAAGGTCTATTGCTCTATTGATACTTTTAAATTTTTTGGTGAGTATAGCCTCCAGGACCAATCGCTGGTGTTTGTTCTTAATCTCATGATAGTGGGCCGAGGGGTTATAGATATTGAATGTGTGGCCTGTGTCCCGTATGTGTTGGTAAACTAGAGAGCGGGGATCTTTCCTTTTTACCGATCTATCATGCTCCACCATTCTGGTCTTCACCATTCTCCCAGTCTCTCCGACATACTTGGCATCACACTGCTCACATGATATGGAGTAAAGGGCATTGTGGGTATTAAGGGAATCAATGGTTTCACTACCTTTTGCTATTGTCTGTTTTAGTTTGGTTGCCAGACTGAGTGTGTTGGAGAAATATGAGTTTACACCATATCTATTCAGAATTCGTGCTATGGCCGCCGATTTGTAAGAGTATGGAATGAAACAGGTGGACAGGTACTGAGCAGTATTTCTTATTCCTGAGGAATCATAAAAATGTTTGCAAACAAAGGATGTCGGATAGCCTGCAGAGTTGAGATTCTTGATTATGTTCTGTTTCTCTATTGCCTGGAAAGATGGAAGGGAACAATGGGTGTGCACACGCTTAGATAAAGTTTTTATAATACTGATTTTTTGGGAATTGGGACAACAGGAAGTGTAATGCGTGTAGTTGGGGAGGAAATATTTTTTGTAATATACGGTAGTGTGGTAAGAGTCTAACAGAAATACAGACCGATGCATCCACCATACAATCAATTTTAAGCCTGGCAGACATTTGTCTAAATATGAGTGTATTTAAATTTGAATCGCAAACATACAGACAGATACGGGGTTCCCCAATGGGGAGTTCTTTTTCAACCGTTGCAGCAGAATTGGTGATGATCATGATAGACAAATCAATCAATGAAAAACATAGAACAGATATTGTGTTATGGCGCAGATATGTAGATGATATCTTTTGTGTCTGTGATCAGAATTCATATGAAACCATATTAGCATCCCTTAACAGCTATAATGATGATATGTCGTTTACTATAGAAATAGCTCAAGGGGGTGTAATACCATTCCTTGATGTTTTAATAATTCAAACTCCAAACGCTTACCACACTACCGTATATTACAAAAAAGATTTCCTCCCCAACTACACGCATTACACTTCCTGTTGTCCCAATTCCCAAAAAATCAGTATTATAAAAACTTTATCTAAACGTGTGCACACCCATTGTTCCCTTCCATCTTTCCAGGCAATAGAGAAACAGAACATAATCAAGAATCTCAACTCTGCAGGCTATCCGACATCCTTTGTTTGCAAACATTTTTATGATTCCTCAGGAATAAGAAATACTGCTCAGTACCTGTCCACCTGTTTCATTCCATACTCTTACAAATCGGCGGCCATAGCACGAATTCTGAATAGATATGGTGTAAACTCATATTTCTCCAACACACTCAGTCTGGCAACCAAACTAAAACAGACAATAGCAAAAAGTAGTGAAACCATTGATTCCCTTAATACCCACAATGCCATTTACTCCATATCATGTGAGCAGTGTGATGCCAAGTATGTCGGAGAGACTGGGAGAATGGTGAAGACCAGAATGGTGGAGCATGATAGATCGGTAAAAAGGAAAGATCCCCACTCTCTAGTTTACCAACACATACGGGACACAGGCCACACATTCAATATCTATAACCCCTCGGCCCACTATCATGAGATTAAGAACAAACACCAGCGATTGGTCCTGGAAGCTATACTCACCAAAAAATTTAAAAGTATCAATAGAGCAATAGACCTTCCTGAAATATATGATAATTTAGTACTGGAACCTCCTATCTGAAAGATTTAGTTTTCATAACCTACTTATACTTTTACACGTCAATGGCAGTTTTGGTTTATTTTTATTTTGTTTTATTTCTATTTTATTTTATTTCGTTTTATAGTCGTTGTTCATACTTAGGTTCTGTAATAGCCATGTATTATATGTATATTTACTTGCTTTGCTTAATCCTTTATGAATGATCCTCCAATATTATGTTAATTTCTCTGGCACAATTTTACATATCTGTCTTATTTTCTTACTTTTTGTATATATATATATATATATATATATATATATATATAGCTGATTGCCTCTAATGTTTTGTCTCGTTTTACACCAGTAGAAGGGTGATTATGCCCGAAAGCTTGTGATATTGTATATTAAAGAAACTCTTTCCTCATCAAGTGGTTCGTTATTAAAGTTTAGAGAAGGAATTATTGATTCAATATATATATATATATTTCAAATAAAAAGGCATATTCTGACCAAAAGCACCTATGCTTTTTTAGATGGCAAAACGTCATCTAGTGGAACAAAAATCAAATAAACATTGATTTAACTTGTTCCCTAATATTTGGCCAACCCAATTTCTTGATAAATCAAGAAAAGCCATCCAAGAACGCGTTTCGCGCTGTAGGCGCTCGTCAGCGTGGAGTAGGCTGTACCACTGCGACCATATATATTGATATGTAAGTTGAATTTGTTGCTAAAATAACATTTTATGAAGTCTCAAATTAAACTAATGAACCGAATACATCACAAAATTTATCCCCTATTTCGTACTTTCACAATACACATTAAAAATATAAAGACGCTCAAACTATATTTAATATTGGAGTACTAACTGAAAGAAAAGAGTGAAATTATTCATAACCCACGTCATAACGAATAGCGGTTGTCGCCATGATTTTCATTTGGAAAAAAAAAAACAAATACCTTATACGATGCCATGGTTCCGTCGCTGAAAAGCTACTTCATATAGCTATGAGGAAGAATGGTGTCTCTTTGAAAATTTTCCATAATGACAATACAGGAAACTGTTGTTGTCTTTATTTTTACGGACTAAAATATTGTTAATTAACTTTTAATCTTAAAATTGTGATAATTATTTTTTCATAATATACATATGAAAAAAACAACAGAAAAAATAAAATGGTCAGGTGTTGCTATTAGAAATAATGAAAGCATATCCTGACCAAGAGCACCTGTGCTTTTCAGATTCGTGGATGGCTTTTCTTAATTTATCGAGAAATTGGGTTAGCCAAATATCAGGGAACATGTTAAATCAATGTTTAGTTGATTTCTGTTCCACCAGATGGCGCTCTGCCATCTGGAAAGCACATGTGCCCCTTGTCAAGATATGTTTTCCTTATTTATAATATACATATATTATAAATAAAAGACCATATTCGCTGAAGGAAACGTTTCTTTTTATGTATATCGACAATACAAGTTTTCTGGTTCAACAGCCCTTCGACAGGTATAACTATGTTACTGAGGTTTTCTGAATTTAAACCAATCCATATATATATACATATATATACAATGAAGTAGGAAATATAAGATAGATATGCAAAAATGCTGATTTATATAATACATTTGAATCATTGAAAAAAAAAACTATGGATTATTTAATTTGTTTAAATTCAGAAAACCTCAGTAACATAGTTATAGCTACGTAGGGCTATTGAACCATAAAACTTAAATAAACATATTGCCGTTATAAATAAGCAGAAATTCTTCCCTCAGCGAATTGTATTTTATTTATCATTTTATCGAAGGGATTATATTATTAACTATATACACACATATTATATTCACCTAAACTTTCATAAAATAACGCATTCCCATTTTATATGAAAAAACAAGAATTTCCAAACATTTCAAGTTCCAGAAAAATCTCGGTGAAGTATTGAGAGAGGGCAAAAATTATAACTTTGAAATTAAATATTTTAAATAAGACTCAAACCTCATGTCATACACTCGAGAGAGGAGGTGTATTTTGTTAACATTTCCGTCAAAGGAGTCTAATTAGGGAGGGAATGGATAAATGAAAGAGAGAAGATGGAAATCTTCTGATATTTTCCATAATTAAAAAGTTTGTTGCGAAGTTTTCATATTGGCATGTCAGAATGCCACGAATGTAACTCTGTCTATGGCATCCTGTACTTAGCTTTTAACTTTCCTACACGGTAGATCACCAGAGTATATATATTTGAATGTAATTCTACTGTCCTAAAGGCTTATGTCCATAGTTTGCTTAAATACCATTTCTAAGATTCCACCCTTCAGTGTAGCATATAAAATCAGAATGATCCAATACAGTATTAGAGCTCTAGAGAGGCGGTCTGGTGGATTAAATTGGTGAAACCGCTGGAAGGGTTCACCACTGAGAAGTCAAGTCCTCATAATATTATTTCATCGCAGTAAGGACAGTAGAAGTTTGGTTTATTTGTGAAAAGAAACATTCGCGTCTTAATGTTTCAATCTGCTAAGGTATGTATGCTCGAGTTTTTTAAAGAGAAAATGAAATTTTCAGATATAGAAGGCGTTAAGTTGAATGATATATGTATATATACAAGATATGTTAACCATCAATAATTTTCTTAGTAATCAACTAATATAAAATTGATATATAACACAAAGTGTTGCGGGAGGTTGATATTCATGTACCTGAAGAGGCGCTTCTCTCTTTAATTATACATTAGAACGATACACTGGGCATCACATTAGTAAAAACCTTCACTAGTGATGATAAAAACCACTTTCGAAAAATTCAGAAAAAAATTCAACCTGTATATCATTTTTTCGAGATATGACCCTCATTTTTGGTAAATTCAACCGATTTTCATTTATTTTAAAGCCCCGAAATATAAAGAGAGGAAAGAAGTAACGGCCGCTGGAAGCAAGCCTTGTTGTTCGAACGACGCGCGTGCTAAGAGTGTCCCGGATTCCGCCCGCGCATGCGTAGTGAGGTGTTCTCCCAGCTCGCATTGCCGAGGCGTAGTGAGGTCGCCACACTACTGTCCGTATGTGTATTGAAGCTTTGTCCGCGCTCGCTGAAGCAAAGTGTGGTCGCCACAACCCCTTTCGTAGGATGTTATGTAATCGAAGCCCTGCTTTGTACTGATGAGAAACATAGCTCAAACACTATGGTATACAGGTTGACATTTTGTCTGAGTTTTCCAATACATATTTAAAGGGAGAGGTGCATCTTTAGGTACATACACGCATATATATACATATAGAAACAGTGTTCCGATTTTAATAAAAATACGTATACAAAGATGTATCGAACAAACATGCAAATGATTGAGATTTGACGACCAATATATGCAAAGAGCTCCAGCACATCTGAACTGCTTATCCAGCACGAGTATTCTAGACTCAATAATTGTTACGGCATTGAATTATTCTCAAAATATTTGTTCATATTTTTCCATTAAGCCTATTTCTAATGTATAAATATGCCTTACAGGAAGATTCATACTCATTATGAACATATGTTAGAGTTTGAAAGAAGTCGTGCCATTGGATTGAAAGAGGCTGCCTTGTCAAATCGGCTAAGTCTTACTATACTTTCACCCTGTCTCACCGTAGTAAAACTGTCTCATCCACCAGGGGTATAGCTGTCGTATTATATCCATTGTACACACAGAATGTTAGAAGAGAAAAAGGGCATCTCCTTATCGGACAACATATTTCTTCATATATAGAATGTTGTATCAATACAAAGGAATACCAAGAAACACCAAGCCTGATGTAACTTCAAGATGGCGCTCAATAAAATCTACCACCGGAAAAGAAGGGAGCGGTACCGAGTAAGGTCGAATAAAATGTCAATGATAAGTCAAAGCAACTCAGAAAGGATGTGGACATATATATTTGCATATCTTGTAATGGTGTATATTAAAAAGATGCTCCGCGAAAGCTCACTTGAAGAAATGAAAGAATTTAAAACAATGGAAACTGTGAAGCGGTGTATATATGTTGATATTTGACCTGTGAAACGCAGTTAGACGGCTGTCTTAGAGAGATTTGAGATTAATAAATAAGCTTGATTTATAAAGTGGATGGGAAGATTTGAGCTTATAATCTTGCCTACTCCAACATTGCCCAAGCAAACGTATTGTTCGGTAGATTTATATGGTTCTAGTAATTCACTTATTAAAATTCTAGGTTTATTTGGCGCGCTAGTATGCCCTAAGAATACAGCGGAGTCCTCCCAGGATCCAAACGATCACACTTCAGGCAACTGATCTTACAAACACTTTTATTTCCAATCACAATATATATACTCAATTTATACATGTAACTAGATATTGATGGTCAAATATATACAAAATTATACAGATTAATTAAATAATAATAAATTCTCAAACACGTATTGTCTGTCAGCAGCTAGTAGCTTATTTTCTTGGGGTATGTGAAAATTACATTAAGAAATAGTAAAAAAATTAAAGATATTTCTTCCCTTGTGTATAATTAAGTTTTAAAATTAGAAACTATTATAGAGGCTTATGATTCTTTTAAAAATAAAACAATTTCTACTGTCCTTACTGCAATGGGAAAATTGATGGGAGAGCCTGGCTCCTCAGTGGCTTCCCATACAGTAAGGACAGTAGAAATTGTTTTATTTTTAAAAGAATCATAAGCCTCTATAATAGTTTCTAATTTTGATAACAGATGACGCGCTAATGCATTATAATATAATTAAGTTTTAATGAATACAAGTATTCTACTACACTAGGTAGGATAGAAGAAGAAAGACAAGGCAAGCCACGGTAAATTAAAGAGAGAGATAAGTAGGGATAAGTCCAAAGAGACTTAAGTAAGTCCCGCTGCGGTGCCTCAACTCCGAGAACCTGGAGACGAACAAATCGGCGACGGGACAAATCGCCGACGCGAGTTTTTCCGAGATGAGCGAGGCCAACGATTAATAAATTAAGGGCTTAAGAAGTCCGCACGGCGGGATTACAGCGCTAAACCCTTCATCTCCCAAATGGGGGAGCATTAGTTGGCATCGATCTCTGTGCTGTAGCGACATCACCGCTCCTAGATAACTCGTGGGTTTATATCTGGTGTGGTTACCTCGTCAGTAAGTAACTCTCTTATAGACACCGTTTCTGTTCTTTCAAATCTATCTCTGTGCTGTAGCGACATCACCTCTCCTAGATAACTCGTGGGTTTATATCTGGTGTGGTTACCTCGTCAGTAAGTAACTCTCTTATAGACACCGTCTCTGTTCTTTCAAATCTATCTCTGTGCTGTAGCGACATCTCCTAGATAACTCGTGGGTTTATATCTGGTGTGGTTATCTCGTCAGTAAGTAACTCTCTTATAGACGCCGTCTCTGTTCTTTCAAATCTATCTCTGTGCTGTAGCGACATCACCTCTCCTAGATAACTCGTGGGTTTATATCTGGTGTGGTTACCTCGTCAGTAAGTAACTCTCTTATAGACGCCGTCTCTGTTCTTTCAAATCTATCTCTGTGCTGTAGCGACATCACCTCTCCTAGATAACTCGTGGGTTTATATCTGGTGTGGTTACCTCGTCAGTAAGTAACTCTCTTATAGACACCGTCTCTGTTCTTTCAAATCTATGTGCTGTAGCGACATCACCTCTCCTAGATAACTCGTGGGTTTATATCTGGTGTGGTTACCTCGTCAGTAAGTAACTCTCTTATAGACACCGTCTCTGTTCTTTCAAATCTATCTCTGTGCTGTAGCGACATCACATCTCCTAGATAACTCGTGGGTTTATATCTGGTGTGGTTACCTCGTCAGTAAGTAACTCTCTTATAGACACCGTCTCTGTTCTTTCAAATCTATCTCTGTGCTGTAGCGACATCACCTCTCCTAGATAACTCGTGGGTTTATATCTGGTGTGGTTATCTCGTCAGTAAGTAACTCTCTTAAAGACACCGTCTCTGTTCTTTCAAATCTATCTCTGTGCTGTAGCGACATCACCTCTCCTAGATAACTCGTGGGTTTATATCTGGTGTGGTTACCTCGTCAGTAAGTAACTCTCTTATAGACACCGTCTCTGTTCTTTCAAATCTATGTGCTGTAGCGACATCACCTCTCCTAGATAACTCGTGGGTTTATATCTGGTGTGGTTGTCTCGTCAATAAGTAACTCTCTTATAGACACCGTCTCTGTTCTTTCAAATCTATGTGCTGTAGCGACATCACCTCTCCTAGATAACTCGTGGGTTTATATCTGGTGTGGTTACCTCGTCAGTAAGTAACTCTCTTATAGACACCGTCTCTGTTCTTTCAAATCGATCTTTGCATCATTCCTTGTGGTTTAGTTAAACCGCGTGTTTTACCAATCTCCACAGAAATTATCTTTCCGTAGAATATCACACTTAAATACATAATTTTGTTCTTTCAAATAAAATTCTTCACAAACTTTATTTCTCTATAAAATTTCACGTTTATATATACATTATGTTCTTTCAAATAATCACAGAACTTATTTTCTGGTAGAA
>CP092881.1:71789365-71910564 GCA_030710605.1 Cordylochernes scorpioides
TCACCAGCCGAGTAGTATCCATATATTGAAAAGGTAAAGGTTAGAAAATCTCGTTTTAGGAATTTTCTTTCTTGCTGGAAAGAAGGCTGTCGATGCCACACAAGTAATCTTAAGATAGATTCGACATAAAACCTCAACCGAAGTCTTTGAAGGCTCTATTATAACACTTCTCAGCGTAGCAGCTCCTGTAGTTTGGGTGGTTGTGCGCCTGTTCGATTGTGAACAGCTTCTCATCCGTGAAGTGGATGTGCTCCCATCTCTGACAAGTGGCCTGATGTTTGAATTGGCGACATTCTCCAGTGTTCGCGCTTGTTCTAATGTGAGGAGCTGAACCTTCTGGAGGTTGTACGCCTTGAGGTTGAGTTTCTTTTTCGGTATTCGATATATCGACGACTTGCTTATGCCGGCCTCACAGACGATTTTTACCACGGACACTCGAATTTTGTTGAAGTCATTTGGTCAGATGGCGGAAGTGTTGGCGGTGCGCTTTCTTCTTCTACCGGCACGGTCGCCTTCATGGCCAAGCTCATTGAAGCGATGGATGGCCTTGGACACAGTTTGTTAAGGCACTTTGAGCAGTCGAGTAATTTCACATTAACGCTTTACTTGACAAAACAGCTCAATAATTGCACTACATTTGTTTAACATTCTAAAAACACGACAAAATAAGTCATCACAAATTCGAAACTTAACATAATAGTACATAAAAACATGGAGAATCTGACAAAATATAATTTAATATAATACGGTTCAATACTTTCGTGTTTGGATAAATTAAACATAAACTCTGTTATTTTGGGATACTCTTGTATTGCAAAGAACTCTTCCTAGTAAACTTTGAAATGAACCAGGCGATAAGGAAGATGGGTGTCTTTATTATATAAAACGAGCACGAGCTTTCGGGTAAAAACCCTTCTACAGGCGGCTATCACATAGCAAGATGGATACCAATGGCAAGAGTTTTTCAAATATATATTATATATAGTAGAGGTAATTTGTATAAACAGCGTGAAAAGAATAATAAATAAAATAATATTAAATAAATATATATGGAGAAAAGGCTCGAGATAACACAGAACTATGGCTATGTAGGCTATGTGATAGTCGCCTGTAGAAGGGTTTTTACCCGAAAGCTCGTGCTCGTTTTATATAAAAAGACACCCATCTTCCTTATCCTTATTGTTAGTACGGTTTTACTATCCACGCCCGTTGAAGAACGTTTTGTTCGAAAGCTTGCGGTAATAAAGAAATTTACACAAGAGGCTCCTCTTAATGTTTATTATTGTTTTTTAATCATCTTCCTTATCGCCTGGTTCATAAAAAATACTCTGTATTGTTACACCAGCCTGGGATTTAGAGTGTTGACCGGTTTCAGTGGTGCTCATGTTGCCATAGAAGACCGGGTTCTCATTCAAAAAGAAGGTTTATTAGCAAATTAACTCTGGAACAACAGCGATTGAAGTTGGTAATATGAAAATATTTACGTTATTCCATGAATAATGTGACAATAAAGGTCGCCTCTCCGGTAAAAGGTCGTCTCCGCAAATTAGCGGACTGAGGTCGTTGACAAAGTCACAACACCAGCTTTGGCAAAATGAGAAGCGTCCACCTAGAGACCATGGTTTCGAACAAATGGCCCTCGTCAGTCTTGGACGGACTTTATTTCATGAGATCTACAAGGGATCTAATGGATTCTTGACAATCTGACAATTCAAACGTTTTTTTCATCTCCTCTAAAATACCTAACTTTGTCAAACCAAATTTCTAGTGTTCAATTCTTTACGAGTCATGGTAACTTTAAATCATATATCTCTTCAGAATTAGAAAAATAGATTCGCCCAGATGCTTTTGTGGAGCGGAAGAAGAAACCTCCGAACACATTCTGAACTCATGCCCACTGGTGTCAAACCTAAGACAGCAGAGCCAAGATTGAAAGAACCTATCTGGGTCAAATAGTTTATAATAGGGAAAGATATACGGAATATAATAGGTTCTGCAGACTTTTTATTATAAATAGACAGCTTCAGGCAGCTTGAGGAAATACACTACTATGCGACTTGATTTACATAATTGTGAATAATTGATAAGTTACTTTAGAATATAACTCATTGTAAATAACTCAACTTGATCAACTTTCTCTCTCCACGATACTACAAGGTATGTCCCATAAGTTCCCGGACTGGGTCCATAAAAAAATAAATAAATGAAAAATGTAAATGAATTTGACTGTTTATTATAGAAAAAATATCTGGCTACACGGTGGTACCAATATCGAGGCGGTACGTGCACGTGCCCCAAAGGTATTCTAATTTATTTAAAGGTTACACATAGCGCTGCGGCGATTTTACGATGGAACGAAAATTGAAGCAGAGGATTTGCATAGAATTTTGTGTGAAACTTCAAATATCAGCAACCGAAACTTTTTAAATGCTTAATAAAGCATTCCCCAAAGAGAACAATTGTTTTTGAATGGCATTCTAGATTTAAAGCTGGCAGAATTTCCATTGAAGATGATCTTCGTCAAGGACGCCCAAAAATTTCAAAGGACTGATGAAAATGTGCAAAAAATCACCGATTTGATAAAAGAAAATTCTCGAACCACTTTGCTGGAGCTAGAGCAAGACACAGGCATCTCTAAAACAACGATTGGAAGGATCGTAACCAAATCAAAAAGACTCCTGCAAAATTCATCCCAAGATTCCTCACTAATGAGCAAAAACTGTGTCGGCTTGCAACCTGTGAGGACATGTTGGAAATGACAAGAACGGATCCGGAATGGAAAGACAAGATAATCACAGGCTACGAGACATGGGTCTATGGCTATGATCCTGAAACCAAGCATCAATCTGCCGAGTGGAGATGTCAGGGTGAGCTTAGACCCAAAAAATCCAGATTATTGAAATCCAGAAACAAGGTGTTGCTGGTCGCTTTTTTGGATAAAAAAGGGCATTTTTCATCACGAGTATCTTCCTGCAGGCCAAACAGTTATCAAGGATATGTATTTGGGTATTCGTCGCCGTCTAAGGGAAGCGATTCGAAAAAAAAGGCCAGAAAAATGGACTAATGGTGGCTGGATCCTACACCATGACAATGCTCGCCCTCACACAGCGCACTTGATGACTAGCTTTTTGGCGAAAAACGGGACACAAATCCTACTTCAACCACCCTATTTCCCAGACATCGCACCAAATGACTTTTTCCTGTTCCCCAAACTTAAAGCAGTTCTAAAAGGAAGACATTTTGACACCAGGGATGACATAATAGAAAAATCGCCGTTAGCATTGAAGAGCATTCCAAAAGAGGCTTATAAAAACTGTTTCGACAATTGGGAGAAACGATGGCGCTGGTGCGTTGAAGCAAGGGGGGATTACTTTGAAAAGTTTTAATAAAAAAAATTTTAAAAAATCTTACCTTTTTTTTTTATGGACCCAGTCCGGGAACTTATGGGACATACCTTGTAATTATTACAGATAACTTCATTAAATCAACATCCATCATTGCTTAACATATTGTAAATAACTACCTTGAGATTTCTTCTATCTGCTTATATTGTTGTTTATTTTTTTAGTGTATATGTTTATTCAATGCTCTTTTTCTTAATTGTTTATTTTTGACAATTCTGTTACCTACTCTACTACAATATGAATCATTGTAAATAGTTTCACGCGCAATTATCCAGATCGAATATAGCGTGTCTTATTTGCAACTGGGAATGAATAAATTATATTTCTATTATATATATCAATGCATTATTAATATATATATTATTTTGGATAAAAGGTATCTCCTGAAAAAATAAACTTTTATCCGGCAGAGTTTCCTCACCACTCTGGAAGTACCTGCCTCGGCGCGTTACCCTTTTTGGCGGTTCACCCCCCAGGAGCCCTAAATGGTCCTGAGAAGTCCTATTCCACTTCTAGCTTTTACTAACCCCACCATCGGATCTGACCTGATGGCGCCAGCAAAGCTAGGGCCCTAGAACTGGCCAATTGTTGAAGACTCGTGTCCCAGGAAACTGAATAATTTTACAAACTAAAATAAATTTGATATAAATTTTAAATATGTTTTAAGCTATGAAATTAAGAAAATCATGTTCACAATTTCATGTGATGTTGGGATATGATTGATTTATAATTCCAGAAAATGAAACTTTTTTTTACAAAGTTAATCTAATGGTTCATCTATGATAGAGATGATATCTGACAAGATTCTCAAGGAAAATTATTAAGATTATAAGATTGATTGTATTTGATGACTGTGTGGTGATATTCCTATATGTAGTTCTTGAAATTCTGGTAGCTGGATAGCATCTAGCAATTGGACTCTGTTTCTTAAAATTATTTTCTATACGGCGACTTGATAATATCAGTGTAATATTAATAACACATTCAAAGTGATTGTCGTAAAGATAGAGGCTGCCTGGCCGGCATTCATTGTTCTTCAAATATAAGACACTTCGACCAGTAAATCTTTTTATTGTCTGGCCGAAGTGTCTTTTATTTGAAGAACGAAGTGATTGTGTATGTGTAAAAGGTATATTTTGTTTTTACTTCTTGTACATACAGTACTGGTCATGAAAACCACGGTGGTAAGAGGTTTGTGACTACTCATACTTTAGGTACACCAAATGTCTTTACTAGTAATATCAGGCAATGGAACCATGGGGTTAATGTCTGGATATATATAAAGAAAATGTTAGAAAGCAATAAATAACGAAATTAATTTTTTAAATGTCAAAGGGATTAAATAATTAATAAAGCCTAATTTATTGTCAAAATAATTGCTGTCTCTAACAGATTTCAAATGTTAGAAATTCTTTTATTAATATGTCATAGGTACTATATATGAAATCCAATTTATAGGTGGAAAGTGTTGTTTCAAAAAAAGGAGGGCATTCACATGTAACCTAAGTAATCAGGGCGTGAGGGAGGCTGTTTTATCTAATATAGTCTATACATGTAAAACCTTATTATGAATATTGTCCAATGAATATATACAATTCTTATAGCGATGGTTTGGATATCATATTCTTATAGATAGATAATTCAGGTGGTATGATTCTTGAGAGTGTTTTATATTTTAGTATGAAAAAATGAAAGAAAAAAAATAAAAGATAAAAAGGTTCAGGTGTTGAAATCAAAAATAAAAATGGCATATCCTGACCAGGAGCACATGTGCTTTACAGAAGGCAGAACGCCATCTGGTGGAACAGAAATCAACTAATCATTGATTTAGCCTGTTCCCTGATATTTGGCCAATCCAATTTCTTGATAAATCAAGAAAAACCATCCACGAACGCGTTTCGCGCTTTTTGGCGCTCGTCAGCGTGGAGTAGGCTGTACCACTGCGCCCAAAAAGATTTTTTGGTCCCAGAGGCTTCTTGAAAAACCAAGAAATGGGTATTTAAGGCCAAACTTACGTAAATGCGCTTAACACATGGTTTTTCAAGAAGCCTCTGGAACCAAAAAATCTTTTTGGTCGCAGTGGTACAGCCTACTCCACGCTGACGAGCGCCAAAAAGCACGAAACGCGTTCGTGGATGGCTTTTCTTGATTTATCAAGAAATTGGTTTGGCCAAATATCAGGGAACAGGCTAAATCAATGATTAGTTGATTTCTGTTCCACCAGATGGCGTTCTGCCTTCTGTAAAGCACTTGTGCTCCTGGTCAGGATATGCCATTTTTATATTTTAGTATATGTTGTAAAATGGAAGATAAACTATCTCTGAGAAACCAAGATTCCAAAGTAAAATTGGGGGAAGATGGGTGTACTCCAGCTGCGGGGGATGGCCATGTGTCAGGGGAACAGGTGCCAAAAATGGCATTCGTGTGGGGGGGAGGTCAGAGTCTGGTCACATCTGCGGAGAGTTGCCTCCAGGAGTGTGGGTGATCCTGCAAGACGGTACCAGGACCACGGCATCGGAGCGGCCTACAAGGTGGTGTAGCACAGGCTGGACGTGGACAGCATGGAGCGGAACGTTGACAAGGAAGATCCTTCTGATAGCGGACATTTGAGACAAGTCCATCTAAATGTACCTAGTTCTCAATTCCATTAACAGCTCCTGGAAATAAAGAATAACGAACTAATCTGTATCCACAATGAACCTACATTAAACCTTGTACGCAAACAACGACCGCTGAAAAGCGCCATACCAATATTGAAGACAAAGCTATGGAAAGGTTTAGAATAATTATATACGCATTTATATAGTTTGCTAATAGTGAATTTCATATAGGTGAAATATGTCAGAAATTATTTATGATTATATAACTTCGATATTTGTAGCTGTTTTAAAAGTTGCTAACCAAATACAAAATACATATATGTTTAAAAGGTAGAATTGACCACTTTTCGGTATCAATGGTCTCCGAGATTTTAGTATATCCGTGTAAATAGACAGGGCTCTGACAACCTTTAACTTGAAATTTTCAAACATAATATTTCACTTGTGCACAAGTTGCGCAACTTCTGTTGATAATGCTATGTACCACGTGTACTCGGGGAAAAGGCACAATAGAATGTCTCAGAAGTGGGCATTTTTGGTATATTTACGAGATAAAAATGAACCACAATCAAATAATTATGGGTTTAAACAGCCCTTTTATATAATTTAAGTATAAAGTCTTGATATGCGAAGCATATATAGAGAAAAGATAATTATATGCTATCTTGACTAATCCCATGCGTACTTGGGATGATTGAGAAAAACATTAACAGCAAACCCATCTAAGAAAGCGCTAATTTTGGATTTAAAAGAGCTAGATATAATGTACTGTGGATTTTAGGTAGTCAAATTGGAATAAATTGCTGTCCCAGCAATCAACCTCTTTTGAACAATGGCGCCTCAGTCAGGTCCACTGAGATTCAACAGATAATCTACTTATATAATTGCCTTATTCTGTCTGTCTGTAAGTCTGAAGCTCACGGATAGAATGCGCGCCCATTGGCTGCCAGGGAACACGTGTCCTCCCTGCCCCCCTCTAGACAACCCTGTTATCAGCAGTGTGTTACATCCACCTGTCTATAGCGGCCATTCTAGACAACCCTGTTATCAGCAGTGTGTTACATCCACCTGTCTATACAGGTCACCCTGTCTATAGCGGCCACTCTAGACACCCCTGTTATCAGCTGTGTGATACATCCACCTGTCTATACAGACCACACTGTATATAGCGGCCATTCTAGATAACCCTGTTATCAGCTGTGTGATACATCCACCTATCTTTACAGACCACCCTGTCTATAGCGGCCACTCTAGACAACCCTGTTATCAGCTGTGTGATACATCCACCTGTCTATACAGACCACCCTGTCTATAGCGGTCACTCTAGGCAACCCTGTTATCATCAGTGTGTTACAATCACCTGTCTATACAGCCCACCCTGTCTATAGCGGGCACATCAGGCAACCCTGTTATCAGCAGTGTGATACATACACCTGTCTATACAGACCACCCTGTCTATAGCGGCCACCCTAGACAACCCTGTTATCGGCTGTGTGATACATACACCTGTCTATAGCGGCCACTCTAGACAACCCTGTTATCAGCAGTGTGTTACATCCACCTGTCTATACAGACCACCCTGTCTAAAGCGACCATTCTAGACAACCCTGTTATCAGCTGTGTGATACATCCACTTGTCTATACAGACCACCCTGTTATCATCAGTGTGTTACATACACCTGTCTATACAGACCACCCTGTCTATAGCGGCCACCCTAGACAACCCTGTTATCGGCTGTGTGATACATACACCTGTCTATAGCGGCCACTCTAGACAACCCTGTTATCAGCTGTGTGATACATCCACCTGTCTATACAGACCACCCTGTCTATAGCGGTCACTTTAGGCAACCCTGTTATCATCAGTGTGTTACAATCACCTGTCTATACAGACCACCCTGTCTATAGCGGTCACTTCAGGCAACCCTGTTATCAGCAGTGTGATACATACACCTGTCTATACAGACCACCCTGTCTATAGCGACCACCCAAGACAACGTGTTTAAAATATATTCGCACTCGGGTAAACCCCGGGCGTTGCCCGGGCCATTCGTCTAGTTATTTATATAAAGCAATAAGGCCACATCTATATATAAGAAAAGAAAGTATTTAAAAACTTGAATGTTTCTTTTATACACAAAACAAACTTCTACTGTCCTTACTGCAATGACAAAATATATCCATCAGTGGTGGATCTCTTCCAGCAGTTTCGCCAATTTAATCTACCAGACCGTTTCTTAGAGCTCTAATACTGTATTGGACTATTCTGATTTTATACGCTGCACTGAAGGGTGGAATCTTAGAAATGGTATTTAAGTAAACTTAAGTGAACAAATTCAGCAAAAAGCCCAGGCAGGAATGATTATGTATTATATTGGTAAACTATGGACATAAGATTTTTGGAGAGTAGAATTGCATATAAATATTTGCATCGAGCGAGGCTCTTCCTTTAACAATAAGGACAAGTTAGGCATAAATTAATATAAAGCAATAACGCACCTGTTTGCGGAAGCGCATTGCTCGATGCAAATATTTAAATGTAATTCTACTGTCCTAAAAGCTTATGTCCATAGTTTACCCGAATACCATTTCTGAGATTCCACCATTCAGTGTAGAATATATAAGCAGAATAATCCAATACAGTATTAGAGCTCTAAGAAGTGGTCTTGTAGGGTTTCACCATTGAGGAGCCAAGCCCTCTCAATATTTTTCATCGCAGTAAGGACAGTAGAGAGGTTTGATTTATGCGCGAAAAAGAAACATTAGTGCTTTTAAATACTTTTATTTCTTAGATACATATTTAGTTAAAAGACATAAAAGGGGCATCTATACATGAGATATAAAACCATTAAGCATTTCTCTCACAAATAATTCGAACATCTCTACTGTCCTCACTGCGATAAAAAAAAATAATGAGAGGGCTTGGTTCATCAGTGGTGAATTGTTTTCTGAAGAGCAGTGCTCGATGCAAATATATATGTGATATTCTACTGCCCTAAAAACCCATGTCCATAGTGTGCTAAAATAACATACCTAAGATTCCCTCTTGCTGTCTCATATATGGGCAGAATTGAACAATACATTCTAGAAGCCGATGGCCTCCCAAATCTTTAGGTCCATAAGCTGGCATGCTAAGCATTCCCTTAGATGCTATCCTGCTCAATAGCCAAGCAACGGGATCCAAACTGGGGTTCGGATTTGGTACTGGAAAAACCAACTCTCAGATTAAAGCACCTAGAAGGATTTATATACCGGTGGCCTTCAGTCACAGCACAATAGAGAAACTATCTACTGTGTCCAGCAGGGACCGCGGCCACCGGTCGACCCTGTTCACCCACAGCTGAGATAAAGTTCAGCTGCCACGTCGTGGGCTTTCTCAAGAAGCTTGCTGTGAAATCTCAGCAGCTCAGTTTCGATAGCGTTCCCCGCTCTTCTTCTCTCCTCTTTCACACCCACCACTCTTGGACAATCCAAGGCGTGCTTGGACAATGGCGTGCTCCCAGATCCCTTTCTCTACAGATGCAATCAGGATAGCTTTTAATTTTTAAATTTGTGGAGACTCCTGGGGAAGAATCCATGTCCAGATACCACTATTTTAACACAAAGCAATACGCGCCATCTATACATATGAATGAAAGAATTTAAAAGCACGAATGTTTCTTTTATACATAATACAAACTTCTACTGCCCTTACTTCGATGAAAAAATATGTATTGGGAGGGCTTGGCTCATCAGTGGTGAACCCTCCCAGCGGTTTCGCCAATTTAATCCACCAGATCGCTTCTCAGAGCTCTAATACTGTATTGGACGATTCTGCTTATATACGCAGCACCGAAGGGTGGAATCTCAGAAATGGTTTTCAAGAAAACTATGGACATAATCTTATAGGACAATAGAATTACATTCCTTTATTTGCATCGAGCAAGGCTCTTCCGCAAACAATAAAGACCAGGTCAGTTAGACATAATTTAACACAAAGCAATAACGCGCCATCTATACATATAAAATGAAATAATTTAAAAGCACGAATGTTTCTTTTATACATAATACAAACTTATACTGCCCTTACTTCGATGAAAAAATATGTATTGGGAGGGCTTGGCTCATCAGTGGTGAACCCTCCCAGCAGTTTCGCCAATTTAATCCACCAGACCGCTTCTCAGAGCTCTAATACTGTATTGGACGATTCTGCTTATATACGAGGGTGAGTAGAAAAGTAAGGTCGCCTATTTTTTTCATAGAAAAACACATTTAATCAAAACTTTTTATACATCATTGGAAAGGTTGGACACTTTGCTATTTTTCTACATAGTCGCCTTGATGCTCAATCACTTTTTTCATCCTGTCAACCAACTTTGTAATTCCGGTGTTGTACCACTCTCCCGCCGCCTCTTTGAGCCACTTGTCGACCCACCTGGCGGACACCTTTCTGTAGCCGAGGGTCTCAGACACAATCTTGTGCACGGAGAAGTGGCTGCAATCTTCATTCAGGCCATCCTCGATCTCTTCAAGGGTTATCCGCCGGTTTACGGTTGATTCCGGCAAACTCGGCCGCCCAGACCGCTGTTCATCGTGGACGTTTATCCGCCCCTCGTTAAACTCCCGGCACCATTTCCGCACATTTTTGATGTCCATGCACTTCTCACCATACACTTCCACTAACTGACGGTGAATTTCGACCGGAGAATTATTTTTCGCATTTAAAAAGCGTATAACTGAGCGCAACTCGCACTTGGCGGGAGAGCTAAGGGGAAGCTCCATCGCGAAGGCTGCCAGACAGCGACTGAGCGTCCCAAGATCACCGGGAAGGTTCTAGACGGTAGAGGGGGAACCAAGGAAGGCAGCGGTGTTGTCGGATTTCACCTAGCAACGCGCGTTCGGAAATTATCTCGTAGAAGACCTTAGTGTCCGCCAGGTGGGTCGACAAGTGGCTCAAAGAGGCGGCGGGAGAGTGGTACAACACCGGAATTACAAAGTTGGTTGACAGGATGAAAAAAGTGATTGAGCATCAAGGCGACTATGTAGAAAAATAGCAAAGTGTCCAACCTTTCCAATCATGTATAAAAAGTTGTGATTAAATGTGTTTTTCTATGAAAAAAAAAAAAATAGGCGACCTTACTTTTCTACTCACCCTCGTACGCAGCACCGAAGGGGGGAATCTCAGAAATGGTTTTCAAGGGTTTGAGGGACATAGCCATTACATAGTACTTGGGCGTGTTCACCCAATTGTATACCTCCCTCTTTTTCCGCTGTTCCTAAATCTGTCTAACCACAGGTCCTGGACGTGCCCCCTGACTCTCCTATACACCTCTTTCTTGGTTATTGGGAAATCCACTGATATTCCTTTCTGGCATCCATTCTTCGCGAGCCTATCTGCCAACTAATTTCCTTCAATGATGCTGCTTTATTCGGAGCCCTCTTTCATTCCATGGCACTTCTATCACCACAAGGCGTCTTTCCTATCTATCCAAATGTTTTTCCTGATGGCTTCCTCCTCTAGGTTCAACCCCAGGGAGACTAACCCAGCGTGGACCAACAGTGCCTCTGTGCTGGTAGTATGGTATCTCCCTGTGATCCCAACGGCCGCCGTCCTTTGCACCCTTTCCGATGCCACCTTGTGGTCCCTATTTCGCTGCCACCAGGCCCTGGAAGCGTAGTATAGTAGTATTGGCTCGACGCAGGAAAGGTAGAGGTTCTTAAAATGGTACCCTCCTTTCCCCTTCTGTTCAGAGACAATCTAGACAGCCTGCATAGCGCCTCCCTACCTTTCGCCACCATCCCATCAGGTGTACCTGTGATGCCTTTGCAGTACTTGAAAGCTGATAGGAGCATCGGGGGTAGCTGGGCGTCACTGGAGCACTGGAGGTGGTCTTAGAGTGCTGAGGTAGAGGTTCAAAAATTTGGAATTCTTGTAATGCCTACCACGTAGTGAGGAAGAATAGGTGCCTCGAAATTAGGGGTCGAGTTCTTTTACTTGGAGAGCGTTGTCGGGTGCACTTATTCTGACTAAAACTTGGTCTTGTGTGTACAATCCTTCAGTCTCGGTGTTCATAATAATTACCTCTTAACGGAAATGTAGTTGAGGTACAAGGGTTATTTGGTCTTGGAGTAATTTTCAAAGTATTTTAGTTGCGACAAACTTTGCGTAGATGACATCGGTTTTTCCTAGGAATAAGTCTACGAGGGTCTCTCACACTTCGGTAACTCGGCCTGAAAAGGTATAGCAGATAAGGGATAAAATATTAGAGAATAATTTTTTCTCTAGTCTATGCTGTCGAATAGAGTAAAACGCGGATCTCCAGTGCCTGGGGACGTTAAATGTCAGCCAAGTTTGTTTTCTTTGTATTGGAAAGTAACGTCGCACCCATAGCAACAACGGCCACTTCCCCCAGACATCACG
Organism: Cordylochernes scorpioides; assembly: GCA_030710605.1. NCBI lineage: Eukaryota > Metazoa > Arthropoda > Arachnida > Pseudoscorpiones > Chernetidae > Cordylochernes > Cordylochernes scorpioides. Next base: position 71,801,770 of record CP092881.1, read on the forward strand.
TGACCTGGCGCCGACTGCCGGCGTTCCTGTATATAGGTTTCAGTTTTGCTTGTTGACTCATGCTGGGCTTACCTTCTTTTTAACTCTCTATGTTTGTCATCTTAATATAATCTATTTGATAATTAAACATACTTTCTGAGATCCAACCTCTGTTTTATTCTTACATGGCAGCAGAGCTTGGTTGGTATCAAATATTTTTAATTATCTAAGCTGAAATTCGTTTGCTTGCTCAAGATGACAACTGAACTTCCACAAATTCAAAAATTCAACGGCGATAATTTTCATCTATGGAAATTTCAAATGAAGATTATTCTAGAAGCAAAAGATCTTCTCAGTGTAACTGATGGCTCTGAGGTAAAACCTGAAATAGAGGATATTGCAAAATTCTCTAACTGGAAAAAGAAAGATGCAAAATCCAAAATGCTGATCACTACTGCTCTAGAGTTTAAATATCTTCAACAGATTGTTAATTGCCAGACTTCAGCAGAAATGTGGAAGAAATTATCAACAATATATGAACTGAAATCTGAAACAAACAAATATTTGCTGCAACAAAGATTTTTTGAATATAAAATGAATCCAAATGATAACATTGCTACTCATATTTCCAAAGTTGAAACTCTGGCACAACAAATGAAAGATCTAGGTGAGCCAATCTCTGATGTTGCCCTAATTACAAAGATAATTTGCAGCTTGCCTGATAAATACAAGAATTTCATAACAGCATGGGATTCAGTTTCATCAGAAGAAAAGACACTAGAAAACTTGACGGCAAGATTACTGAAAGAAGAAAGCTTACAGGATCATTGGGATTCTTCAGGAAATTCTAAACCAGATAATGCCTTGATGACTTTTTCAAAGTTCAACAGAAATTCAACAGCTTCCAACAAACAACAGCAGCATCAACAATCCATTAAAGATAAAAAGAAGAACACACACTGTGGATATTGCAAGAAGAAAGGACATTGGTGGAAAGAATGCTATAAAAGAAAGGAAGAACAAAAAGGACAACAGCCAAGTTCTTCATCCAGAGATGATAGCTGTGCTTTTTCAGCTGAGACAAGTGCCTTCCTCGCTGAAACAAAGGATTCCTGGATTGCAGATTCTGGAGCAACGGATCACATGACTTTCAGAAGAGAATGGTTCTCTACGTTCGAAGAAATACCAGAAGGTGTTCATCCTGTGTGCCTTGGAGATGGAAAGAAGATCTATGCAAAAGGTAAGGGAAATATTGATATTCTCTCTTATGTTGATAGTCAGAAAATTAATGCAACTCTTTTGGATGTTCTCTATGTACCTGAATTGGAGACTAATCTTTTCTCAATATCTACTGCAACAAAACATGGTTTGACGCTCATTTGTAAAGGAAATCAGATAAAATTGACTAAAAATTCGAAAGTGCTAGTTACTGGAATAAAGGACAATTCAAATCTTTATAGAATTTTTATTAAAGCAAAGCAATCTTCACAAACTCATGTTGCTCAGTTAAGTCTAGATATATGGCATCAAAGAATGGGTCATGTAAATCCTATAAAATTAACCCAAATGTTTGAAAATAATGTTTTTGAAGAAGACATTAAAATTAGAGAAAAGCCTGATTCTTTACTATGTGAAGCATGCATCTATGGAAAACAAAATAGAAAGGTTTTTCACGCGTCAACAAGTCCAAATTCGACCTATCCAGGAGAGCTGATCTATTCAGATGTTTGTGGACCAATGAGTAAAAGATCACCAGGTGGATCATTATATTTTGTATCATTCAAGGATGATTTTTCAAGATTTAGAGTGGCCTACTTCATTAGGCATAAATCAGATGTTCTTGAGAAATTTAAAGAATTTGTAAAAAGAGTTAGGACTGAAACTGGAAATAAAATAAAAAGATTCAGAACAGATAATGGCACAGAATTCTTAAATAAGAATTTTTCTGATTATCTAAAATCTCTAGGAATTGTTCATGAACTCACTGCTCCATATACCCCAGAACAGAATGGAATTGCTGAAAGAGATAACAGAACAATAGTTGAATCAGCTAGATGCTTGTTACATGGAAGAAAAATGCCGCTTGAACTGTGGGCTGAAGCCGTAAACACAGCAGTCTATCTCTTAAATAGATGTACTACTAAAGTATTGGGAAATTCTACACCTTATGAAATATGGTACAAGAGAAAACCCTCCATCTTACATTTGAAAACTTTTGGATGTAACGCTTATGTGCATATACCAAAAGATAACAGAAAGAAATTAGACAAAAAGAGTATTCGTACATTTTTTGTTGGATATACTGAAACTAACAAAAATTATAGAATGTGGGATCCTATTGCTAGAAAAATTATCATAAGCAGAGATGTAATATTTACTGAAGCTAATACATCAGAAAATATTCAGGATAACCAACAAGAGCAGGTAACTATATACAGTGAAGAAAGTGTTGATAACACAAATACCAGTTCCAAACCAGAAGAATCATGTCGATACCCTCTCAGGAATAGAATCAGAGAAAATGAACAAACATCAACCAGCTGTACAAGAGCTATTTCATATGCTTGTTATGTCCATGACCAAGAACCATTGAACTATGAAGATGCAATTGTAGGACAAAACTCAAAACAGTGGAAACTAGCTATGGACGATGAATTCAATTCCTTGATGAAAAATCAAACATGGACTTATGTGACACTACCATCAGACAGAAAAGCTATTGCATGCAAGTGGGTATACAAAATAAAGCAAAATGCAGATGGATCAAATAAAATGTTTAAGGCTAGACTAGTTGCGAAAGGTTATTCACAAAAACCAGGACTTGATTATGGTGAAACTTTTTCTCCTGTAGTAAAATTCGATTCAATTAGAACAATCTTATCACTTTGTGCATCACTTGATATGGAAATGATCCAGTTAGATGTAAAATCTGCCTTCTTGAATGGTGATTTGGAAGAAGAACTTTACATGGAACAACCCCAAGGTTATGAAAACCCAGATTTTCCAAATCATGTTTGCTCTCTTCAGAAAAGCATCTATGGTCTTAAGCAATCCCCCAGAATGTGGAACAAGAAATTTCATGAGTTTTTAATTAAGTTTGATCTCAAACCTAGCATATCAGATTCATGTGTCTATACAATGAAATGTAAACAGGCTTACATATTACTTGCAATATATGTAGATGATTGCTTAATCTGCAGTGTAAATAAACAACATTTAGATGATATAGTACAGTACTTAAATTCCAATTTTGAAATAAAAACTTTTACTGCCGATTATTTCCTTGGCCTACAAATATATCGAGATAGAACAACTAAAATGTTATTTCTGCATCAAGCCTCATACATTGAAAGAACACTTGAACATTACAACCTTCTTGATATTAAGTTACAATCTGTACCTTCTGATCCTTACTCAAAACTAACAAAAGAGATGTGCCCAAAGGATGATCAGGAAATTGAAGAAATGAACAAGATTCCATACAGACAGACAATTGGTAGTTTAATGTACCTCATGACTGGAACTAGACCTGATATTGCCTACGCAGTCAGCAGGGTTAGCCAATTTATGAACAACCCAGGACCTTCACATTGGACCGCAGTAAAGAAAATATTTGGATACTTAAAAGCTACGAAAAACATCGGTATTTGTTTTGGTGGGAATTCCTGCACTTCAACTCTGATAGGTTTTTCCGATGCTGAGTTTGCTGCAGACATATTTAAGAAAGCTCTACCTCCTGAAAGGTATAGAAGACTAAGAAGCCAACTTGGACTGTTTGAAACAACGGAGTGCACGTTAGGTGGGAGTATTGGAAAGTAACGTCGCACCCATAGCAACAACGGCCACTTCCCCCAGACATCACGTGACCTGGCGCCGACTGCCGGCGTTCCTGTATATAGGTTTCAGTTTTGCTTGTTGACTCATGCTGGGCTTACCTTCTTTTTAACTCTCTATGTTTGTCATCTTAATATAATCTATTTGATAATTAAACATACTTTCTGAGATCCAACCTCTGTTTTATTCTTACACTTTGCCTTATAGACTAGAACTGAGTTGTGTTAAAAGAAAAACGTCCTTTCTGGGGCCACCATGTGCATTCAAGGCTTTGAAACGGCCCCCAGGACATTGATGTAGGTGTCAGCGTTCACCCTGAAGTCAAAGAAGTGGGGAGACATGACATCCCCTTCAGTGCTGATGACGCCAAAGAAGATCACGAGAGCAGGGAATCTCGTGTGCATCACGAAAGGTGCCTTTGAGGGGTCTTTGCAAATCCAACGATCCTTCCTGGCATTTATATTTGGTCCTATTCAACGTTCTTTTCATCAGAGAGGAACCTCAGAACGCCACAAGAGTCATGTGTCAGGTTTCTGAGGAAAGCAGTAGCCTTTCCTTTTCTGTTTTCGTTCATAGCCTCAGTCATCAATTGGTATTTCTAAAGGGCATAGGCTTGAAACCATAGTTGCTCTAATGGAAAGTTCTAATTGTAATAGGTCAATACCCAACTTCTTGTCTATGGCTCTCATGATCTTTTTTCCAGGGTCTCCATCAATCTTGACATTTGACAAATTCTTCGTCACTTACCCTTTCCGATCGACGCGAGTGCTTTTTCTTGCAGACGTTCCTTCTTCGTCACTGTCGACCTCATCAGACTGCTTCTGTGCACATGTTAAACAGTGTGTTCTGGTAGATTAAGAAAATCCAATGTCTCTTTTAGTCTCCTCTCGGCACGCCGAGAAACGATTATGGCGCCTTCTCGATTATCATATTGTTATATGTTGGGATGTAGATGGCTTTTGTTCACTAGTGATGCCGTAGAAGAATCCAGAACGAGTTCACATTAAAAGGAGGAGATTTTATTATTACAGTAACAAGGAAGATGATTGTATAGCGAAATACACGGTAGAATCAAAAAGTTCCTGAACCTTTGAAAAATAAAATATAAACAACTTTTTAAAAATGTAAAATCAATTTTACTGTAAATAATAATGTCTAAACTATAATTTAATTTAGCAACGCCAGTAAATTCTCATGCGTAGTTTTCATTTTAGGCATATTTTTGTTGTAAGTATTTAGCTCGCGTCGGTTTCTACAATTTCATCATTTGAGCAAAGTGCAAATGTTAAATTTTGTGTAAATTTAAAAATGTCTTTCACATAGACATTAGCATTAATGAATGAGGCTTATGAAGACGAAAAATTGTCACGAACACAAGTTTATATCTGGTATAAACGTTTTAAAGATGGCCGTAAGAGCATCGCAGATGATTCAAGGTCAGGTCGGCCACTGACATCAACAACGGATCGCAATATTGGACAGGTAAGGGATTTAATTGTTGCTGATAGAAAAATTACTATTGATAATATATCAGAAATACTTGGAATTTCATGTGGTAGTTGCCAAAAAAAATATTGGTGATAATTTAAACATGATCAAACCTTGTGGTTATTTTCTCACGAAATTTAACAGATCAACAAAGAGAAACCAGATTATCAATTTAAAAAGATTCAATTAAACTGCAAATAATGATTCTGATTTTTCAAAAAGAATAATAACTGGTGATGAAGCATGGTGATTTCTTTTTGATCCACAAACCAAAAAACAATCACTCGAATGGCGCACACCAAGTTCTCCAAGGAGGAAGAAAGTTCATCTTGACAAGTCCAAAAGAAAAGTAATGCTTGTAGTGTTTTTCGATTATCAAGGACTTGTCTATTATGAATTTATTAAAGAGGGTAATACTATTAATAAACAAGTATACAAAGAAATACTTGTGCGCCTTCGTGATGCGATAAGAAGAAAAAGAAACAAACTTTTTAAATCAAAACAGTGGAAATTGCTACAAGATAATGCCCCTGCTCATAGAGCCATTATTGTTCAAGACTATTCAGCCAAATATTCTGTATCTGTCTTGCCGCATCCTCCTTACTCTCCTGATATCGCCCCATGCGATTTCTTCTCCTTTCCAAAACTTAAAATGACGTTAAAAGGGAGGCGCTTTTCATTGTCATCAGAAGTAATTGAAAATGCAACGGTGGAGCTAAACAAGCTTAGAAAAATTGACTTTGAACTAGCATTTCAACAGATTTTTTCACGCTAGAAAAAAATCTGTAGATAACCAAGGCTCCTATTTTGAAATATTTCATGTTTAAATTACTATACTATGAATAAATAATTAATTTTTAAAAAGTTCGGAAATGTTTTGATCCTACCTTGGATAAAGGTTTGACATTTTTTTCTTAAGGTGTGTGCATTTTATAACTTTAAATTATATTTCTATTATATATATATCAATGCATTATTAATATATATATATTATTTTGGATAAAAGGTATCTCCTGAAAAAATAAACTTTTATCCGGCAGAGTTTCCTCACCACTCTGGAAGTACCTGCCTCGGCGCGTTACCCTTTTTGGCGGTTCACCCCCCAGGAGCCCTAAATGGTCCTGAGAAGTCCTATTCCACTTCTAGCTTTTACTAACCCCACCATCGGATCTGACCTGATGGCGCCAGCAAAGCTAGGGCCCTAGAACTGACCAATTGTTGAAGACTCGTGTCCCAGGAAACTGAATAATTTTACAAACAAAAATAAATTTGATATAAATTTTAAATATGTTATAAGCTATGAAAATAAGAAAATCATGTACACAATTTCATATGATGTAGGGATATGATTCATTTATAATTCCAGAAAATGAAACATTTTTTTACAAAGTTAATTTAATGGTTCATCTATGATTGAGATGATATCTGACAAGATTCTCAAGGAAAATTATTAAGTTATAAGATTGAATGTATTTTTTTGATGACTGTGTGGTGATATTCCTACATGTAGTTCTTGAAATTCTGGTAGCTGGATAGCAATTGGTCTCTGTTTCTTAAAATTATTTTCTCTATACGGCGACATCTTCTTGATAACATCAGTGTAATATTAATAACACCTTCAAAGTGATTGTCGTAAAGATAGAGGCTGCCTGGCCGGCATTCATTGTTCTTCAAATATAAGACACTTCGACCAGTAAATCTTTTTATTGTCTGGCCGAAGTGTCTTTTATTTGAAGAACGAAGTGATTGTGTATGTGTAAAAGGTATATTTTGTTTTTACTTCTTGTACATACAGTACTGGTCATGAAAATCACGGTGGTAAGAGGTTTGTGACTAATCATACTTTAGGTACACCAAATGTCTTTACTAGTAATATCAGGCAATGGAACCATGGGGTTAATGTCTGGTAATAATGTCTGATAATACACCTGATGGATCTCACCAGCCCCGAATAGCATCCATATATTGAAAAAGTAGAGGTTAGAAAATCTCTCTCTCTCTCGTTTTTGGAATTTTCTTTCTTGCTGGAAAGAAGGCTGTCGATGCCACACAAGTAATCTTAAGATAGATTCGACATAAAACCTCAACCGAAGTCTTTGAAGGCTCTATTATAACACTTCTCAGCGTAGCAGCTCCTGTAGTTTGGGTGGTTGTGCGCCTGTTCGATTGTGAACAGCTTCTCATCCGTGAAGTGGATGTGCTCCCATCTCTGACAAGTGGCCTGATGTTTGAATTGGCGACATTCTCCAGTGTTCGCGCTTGTTCTCATGTGAGGAGCTGAACCTTCTGGAGGTTGTACGCCTTGAGGTTGAGTTTCTTTTTCGGTATTCGATATATGGACGACTTGCTTATACCGGTCTCATGGACGATTTTTCCCACGGACACTCGAATTTTGTTGAAGTCATTTTTGGTGATCTTATGGTTGGCGGCATTGTTGGCGGTGCGCTTTCTTCCTCTTCCTGTACGGTCGCCTTCATGGCCAAGCTCATAGAAGCGACGGATGGCCTTGGACACAGTTTGTTGAGGCACTTTGAGCAGTCGAGTAATTTCACATTAACGCTTTACTTGACAAAACAGCTCAATAATTGCACTACATTTGTTTAACATTCTAAAAACACGACAAAATAAGTCATCACAAATTCGAAACTTAACATAATAGTACATAAAAACATGGAGAATCTGACAAAATATAATTTAATATAATACGGTTCAATACTTTCGTGTTTGGATAAATTAAACATAAACTCTGTTATTTTGGGATACTCTTGTATTGCAAAGAACTCTTCCTAGTAAACTTTGAAATGAACCAGGCGATAAGGAAGATGGGTGTCTTTATTATATAAAACGAGCACGAGCTTTCGGGTAAAAACCCTTCTACAGGCGGCTATCACATAGCAAGATGGATACCAATGGCAAGAGTTTTTCAAATATATATTATATATAGTATAGGTAATTTGTATAAACAGCATGAAAAGAAAGAAGATGCAAAATAGACAAAAATTAAATAAATATATATGGAGAAAAGGCTCGAGATAACACAGAAACTATGTGATATGGCTATATAGGCTATGTGATAGTCGCCTGTAAAAGGGTTTTTACCCGAAAGCTCGTGCTCGTTTTATATAAAAAGACACCCATCTTCCTTATCGCCTGGTTCATAAAAAAATACTCTGTATTGTTACACCAGCCTGGGATATAGAGTGGTGCTCATGTTGCCATAGAAGACCGGGTTCTCATTCAAAAAGGAGGTTTATTAGCAAGTTAACTCTGGAACAACAGCGATTGAAGTGTGTAATATGAAAATAGTCACGTTATTCCATGAATAATGTGACAATAAAGGTCGCCTTTCCCGTAAAAGGTCGTCTCCGAAAATTAGCGGACTGAGGTCGTTGACAAAGTCACAACACCAGCTTTGGCAAAATGAGAAGCGTCCACCTAGAGACCATGGTTTCAAACAAATGGCCCTCGTCAGTCTTAGAAGGACTTTATTTCATGAGATCTACAAGGGATCTAATGGAATCTTCACAATCTGCCAAAGAGGTGTTTAGCTGGTAGAGTGGCTAGGCCAAATCTATGGCTGAAATATAGACGGAAATTTTGACAAAGGTCATCTCTCTCGTCGAAATAAATGTCAAAACTAGACACCATCTTTTTATCGTCGCCACAAACTAGCGGCCTCGAGTAGGTGACAAAACTACAATACCAGCTTTGGAAAACTGAGAAGCGTCCACCTGGGGACCATGGTTTTGGGATAATGGCCCTATTCAGCCCAGGGCGAACTTTATTACACGAGATCCACATGGGATCTAATGGAATCTTCAAACTCCAACAAAGAGGAAGTCAGGTGGCAAAGTGGCCAAACTATATGGCGTTGAGTTTTGACGTTTATTTTGACGGGAGAGGTGCCCTTCTCTTTTATAGATCAATATCTTCCAGGGAAAATTTAAATCTATAAATTAATATATTTATTAACTTTTGGTAGTCTTTGGCTTATAATTCCAAGGAAGTTTTATATAGGACCCAGAATATTCGTATTTCTAAGTCGTCTAAGGTCTTTAATATTCGCCGTAAAAATCAATTCGCAACTCCAAAAAATAGTTCCTTCTAGTGTTTTTTTTCCCGACATCGTGCAACACATAAGATTTGAAAAGAAATATAGAAATTGGTTCATTCCCGGCCACTCTGACCACCCAGAAATCTTAAAATTTCTAAATGTTCTGGAAGCGCATATTAAAATTTCAAAATTTGAAAGGCAATTTGGAAAATTGTCTGTTCCGGCCACCCTGACAACCCAGAAGTCTGAAAATTTGTCAACTTACATTGTCATCAGGTTCTAAAAAGTGTACAAAATTTCAGATTTCTACGTGCTCTGGAAGTTTATGGAAATTGGATTAAATGATTTATGTACAGACAAACATAGAAGCAAGTTAAATACAAATTTTAAAGTATATCTGGTGTAAGTTGTTTTAATTTATTCTTTAGATTTTATCTATATAAACGATAGAAAAAGGTCATCTCATTATTGTGCAACGATTCTATTTTTATTCTATTTATATTATATTTCTAATTTAATCAACTATTCATTGATTTTTTAAATATTCCAGAATTGACCAAATACCCATTCTTGATTAAACAAGAAAAGCTAACCACGTACGTGTTTTTGCACGATAAAGAAATGCCTTTTTTCTTTTTATAATTTATGAACCTTAATCCCAGTACAATATCACATTTGTACTATTTTTTTCCACATTAAATAAATGCTAATTATACACTGCGTGACATTGAAAATGGAACACCAAGAAATAGTGGCCAGAAAGTGATGAAACTCGGCAGACAGAGAGAGACAGGGACGAACAATAAGTGATCTTTATTTCAAAATGATAGTCATAATACAGAGCGAGAACGGCGTCGGCTTAGTAGCAAGTAGGACCACCGCGGACGGCGATGCACGCAGCAACACGTCTAGGTAGAGAGTCAATCAGAGTACGGATGGCGTCCTGAGGGATGGCTCTCCATTCCCTCTCAACCATTTGCCACAGTTCGTCTTCTGAACGCGGCTGTGACAAGGCATGCAAACGGCGTCCAATGATGTCCCAGACGTGCTCGATTGGTGAGAGATCAGGAGAGTACGGTGGCCAGGGAAGCATCTGTACATCTTGCAGAGCTTGTTGGCTAATGCGAGCAGTGTGCGGTCGGGCGTTATCCTGCTGATAAAGGGCATTGGGTACCCCCTGAAGGTAGGGGAGTGTCACCGGTCGCAGCACATCATCAACGTATCGTTGGGCCGTCATAGTGCCCTGAATACGAAGTAAAGGTGACCTGGAATCATACGCGATTGCGCCCCAAACCATGATTCCACGTTGTCGCACGGTGGGGCGTTCCACAATTGCTGCCGGATTGGACCTTTCTCCACGTCGACGCCACACGCGTACACGGCGACTATCACTGGACAAGCAGAAACGCGACTCATCTGAGAACACGACCCTGTGCCATTCCGTCATCCACGTCGATCTAGCCCGGCACCATTCCAAACGTTGGCGCCTATTCGGTGGGGTCAATGGCAGTCTTCTTAGCGGACGGCATGAGTGCAAGCAATTAGCAACCAATCGACGGGTAATGGTTCTGGTCGAGATGGAATGATCTAGGGTGTCTTGCACATGTTGCAGGATGGCGGTACAAGTGGCTTGTGGGGCCGCCACTGCTTGTCGAAGGATACGCCGATTCACACGTGCTGACGTCACTCTGGTTGCACCGACATTCCTATAAATTGCCACATTTCCTTGTTCCAACCATCTTCTCCACAGTCGGTGCACCGTGGACGCACCAAGGTGTGTATCAGCTGCGATTTGACGTATGGACCAACCTGCCCTTTTCAGTCCGATCACCATGCCCCTCGTAAAAGCGTCTGTCTGCTTGAACTGCCTCCGTTTACGATGACCTGGCATTCTCTGTTATTACACGTGTCTTTTGACACAAGAACAAAATTTCTACAATGATTTTCCTTGAAGAAATAATGACACGAATACTGTCCTTTCTGCAAGTTCCTTCCCTTATATCTTACTTCATGTGCGCACGAGAGCTGCGCATTTTACATCATTTGCATAACTCGGTTAGGCACGTCTACCCTGAAATTTGCATAATTTTCTGGCCACTATTTCTTGGTGTTCCATTTTCAATGTCACGCAGTGTATATCAATGTTGATATTTTGTGTGATGATTGTAATATAATATAAATGCTTCAAATAGATTTGACCATTGACCAATATTATTATTATTATTATATATATATTTTTTACATATGTAAAATAAGGGGTGAGTCCGCGACATTTGGCCCAATCTGAGACTAGCCTCTCATTAGTCGTGATGTCACGGTGATGCCCGATGTAAACAAAGGCTATGATTGGTTCGTTCTACGCGTCACTGCCTCGACCAATATAGATATTTTTCAAACAAAATTTAATTATTAATATTTTAAATACCTGTGATTACTTTCGGTTCCAAAATCACTTCATTAGATACCGCTCAACAAAAGAACAACCTAGTTTATGATAATTGAAACAATGAATAATATGTGAAGGTTATTCACATATTAAACAAAATGTTAACGTAGGATTCAGTCCCAGTTCATGGCTGTCGGGAATCGAGGGTGTTACTCACTCGTCCACCAACTTGTTTTCGAAGGTAATAGCCTACAGTTACACCCTGTGTTCCCAGGTGGTCACCCTCCCAAGTACTGACCGGACCCGACATTGCTTAACTTCGGTGATCGGACGAGAACCTGTGTTTTCAATGTGGTATGGCCGTAAGCTGTGATTACTTTATATTGATATAAATTATATTACTATATATTTATTTTGTCTAAATGGCCTTCTATTTCAAATTAGAAATTTTTATATATATTATTCAAATAAAAATAATAAACATATTACAATGATCATCTAAATACCCTCGACATGTATAAGTGTACACATGCACTCAAGGAACTAGCAGAAAGAACAGAACCCAATTAGATGTTGGCTTCAGACGTCCTGATTACTTTCCTGATAAGCTCCCGACGTGTAATTCTCAACCATTAACTGCTCTCAACTTTATCAGAAAAGTGATCAGAGCACAATTTCTTGCTTTCATTTTTCTTGTGGATTTTGCCATTAACAATGGGGGTCAAAACAGACAAAATATTTGGTTTGGTGACCAACTAGCTGAGTCAGCCGGTAGTTCTTTTACTGATTTTTATTTATAGACGAAAAACATTTTAACAATTTTTAACGACGTGCCAAGTGCTTCATTTTTATTTACTTCTCCTGACGAAGACAAACGATGTCGAAATGTTGAGAAAAAAAAAAAAAAACTCTATTTGACCGAAGTATCTATTTTTCATAAAAATACAACAGTTATCGTCCTAAATATATTTCAAGAATGAGAACAGGACATTTTGAAGGAATGAAGATAAACCCAGACATGACTAGATCCTACAGGAAGTGTAAAAACTGTTACAACACCCAACTCACTCCGGACCATATATACCCGGCCATCCTTGCAGCCCTCTATATGGCAGACATCAATCTAGAAGAGGACTTCCATACGGAAAAGGCACCTCGGTTGGTCGGTATTGTGATCAGGATGCATGGACTGATCTGATCTGCTTCATGGACAAGACACCCCCCATCACCATAAATCCTTATATCTATTCTATCTGTAAAAAAAATCCAAAATCGATGTTTGTTATCGCGTTGCGCAAAATCTACAGAATCATCATTATGAAATTTCGCATGTAGGTAGCTGAATATTTCGTTTAACATGTAGGCTATTCAAAAAACTAAAAAGGTTAATGTGCTTTTTAAAAAAAATGTAAAACCAAAAAGCGTTAGTTCCAGCCTTTTACCGCTTGGCGCCGCACTGGTCGCGACGATAAATGAATTTGATTGGTTAATAATTTTACACGTAGTTTGTTTACACGGTAAATTTTTTTAAAAGGTAAGATTGTATATATTGTAACGTTTTTGTGATAAATGTTAAAAATGTTGTAATGTTAAAATATATTTTTATTTACAAATGTTATTACAAATGTATATACATATACATTATTAAAAATGTATATCCATACTATATGTATACAGTTATTTACAAATGTTCGTTTTTGGCAAGATGTTATGTAAATTTATTTCAATAATCTTGTATGTAAATTTTTGGCGTGAAAGGTCAATAAAGTTTATGGAGAAAAACAGCAATTATTTTTGTTAGCGCTAATACCCGTTGACACAAGAAATATCTGTGACAATATTGTATGAAACATACCACATCAATCTTTCACTGCATGTTCTCGTAATTTGCATAGTTATGGCCAACCATTCTATCTACATACTTAGGAGGACTGGAGTTTCCCATATCTGGAACATGTCTTACATTCAATATTTCATATTGAAGTGAATTTATTAAAGGAGAATTGTTGAATGCAATTATGCAAGTTTTTAAAACTGATTATACAAATGTCTCCCATCTTTCTGAAATAAAATTTGAAATGATTTGAAAATGTCTTTACTAAGGCTAAATATTTGGTGGTAAAACATATCTCCCTACGTTGCTGATTGTTGGCAGTTGTACAATTTAATCCTTAGTTTTGACTATGTTAATTTAATTTTAGGTTAGCACAACCTAATCCCTATATATATATAAAAGTCAGTGTATGTATGTATGTATGTATGTATGTATGTATGTGGGTATCTATGTCGGCTATACACGTCCACAATACGTAACTAATCTGACTGAAATTTTAACAGTATATAGAGTAGAATCTGGAAAAACTTATAGTGAAAATTCCAGGTCTCTATCCCGAATATTCTTCGAGTTATTTGCAAATTGCGTTGCAAATTTGCCTTTTCGCTCGCAAGCAGCGCCTCTAGCGGTGAAGATGGGAGGTAATATCAGCTGACCTAATGTACATGTAAAACGTGTTTTGACAGGACATAGAGAAAAATCTGGAAAATATATTTATCGGAATTTTAGCCAATAAAAATAAAATTGACAGGTTCTCGGCAAAAATAGTTGTTTTTTTTTTAGTCAGAAAATGATGATGACAATATTGCTGTATCATGTTTGATTATCAGATACAAAATTATATCGGGAAAAATATTCCAAAAAGCTGAGACCACGGGTGAAGCCAGTTCATTTTTAGTGTGCAGGAACAAAATTCTAACAGAAAAACATTCATTCGAGCAGAAGACACAAAGCCAGATCATCTCTTTATAAAAATATCGCTTCTCTGACACAAAGTTTGGAGCGGGACGTTTCACAAGAGTGACATCTACGGCGCCAATTTATAATTGTAACGAATAGTATTTGAATAAAAACATTTAATCGGGTAAAACCTGGGCGTTGCCCGGGTCATTCGGCTAGTGAGAGAGAGAGAGAGAAGCCATAAAACATAACTGCAAATATTCAAATTGCACTTAAAAATGAGTAGAAACCAATTTAGTGCTTCTCACTTAACAAGGAAGTGGATACTAAGCATATTGTAACAAAGTATCCATTAATTTTATTATTTTTATTAACAGAGTGGTCATTTTTATGTTTATATCTTGCTTCTCTGTAAATTTCCCTCGTGGCTTATCTTTTGTTTACCATTCTTAGTTTGTTCTTGCCTTGAATAAATTGCTGTCATACTGAAGTTTTTGTCTTCCCTAATTTTCCACTGGCAATATTATAAACCAGCAGGTTCTTCTTCTATACTTAGGAGGAATGTATCCAAATTCGCATATATCTACATTAAGTTTAAGTTAGAAGTGAGAAGGTAATATCACGTAATTATTTAGGTGTGTGTTTTATAAAGCAGTCTTCTAAAGGTGTAAATATGCAAAATATGATAATCATTTGGTTTAAAAATTTGGATGAAGCAGGGAACTATGTACACTGTAACAAAACATTGCCTCCGACAGAAACGTATCGACACAATCTACATATTTATAATACAATATAAGGCGGTTTATGATTGTAGAACATTTTAAAATTATCCCTCATGTGTTTCTTTTGAACGAAAAATCGAAATTTATTTTAAGGAGAAATAATGATTATTTCTAACCTTAAGGATGAAGTATGAAAGGATGAATTGTGAAGAGTAAGGATAAACAGAAAAAAGTGTCCAGGGATGGGAATCGAACCCACAGTGTTCCGCTTACCGGGCAGATGCCATGTCCACTATGCTAACCTGGACTTACCCACTAAATATTCTACTTTATTTCTAACCCCGGTATATCCAAGGTAACTAAGGAACTAAAACCTGACCTTACCACCGCTTTGACGTTGTCATGGAGCTGTAATAAGAGAAATATTATCTACAAAAATAAATTCCGCGATTGAGAGATACTTTTAGACATCAAAATATATAAGAAAATAACTGGGGAATTGATTTATTAAATTTTTCTCGAATTGTTCATCGAGTATGCTCTTTATGGCGATTTTCCCTTCCCAAGAATGATTCGATATTCTTGTGCAAAGATTTAAATTAATAGATTGAACCTCTGTATAGAGAACTATTTCATAGTTTCTCGACATTACATGCACCTAGCCTTTGAATAATATTGATATTCTGTTTTCTCTGATACATCTTTTTAGTCAGGAAAAGACACATCTACAGTCAGAATAGTCCAAAAGAAATGCTCTAGGAAGCAGTAATATTTGCAATAATTTTGTCATATTCTCTTGTAGAAGGGTTTAAAATACCTGAGAGATAGAGAGATCGTTTAAATAAAGCAGGAAACTTGTATCCTCTGAAGCCGATTTTTAATATTAATAATTTTGAAGGGAAAATAGAAGTTTTATTGAGAGTCTATATTTCTCCTTCGGGAAAATATATTTCAATGTGTTAATACTGAAGCTCTGTCTACTAATTATAAGGATTCAAAATTATTTTTGATGCGAATGTGTCGGGAAAGGAATATGTTAATCTTCTGTATAGATTTGAAACTATGTAAATTTGAATTATTTTTTTGTTTTATGCAAATATTTATGTGTATATTTGTGTATTCACAGCTAAAAATAAAATCATCAGTTGTAATTCGCTCTCTGGACTTGTGCCCTTGCTTGGCCAATCATTGACAGATACCTGCCCTAGAGGAAACAACGGAATCTCTCAGTTTCTTTTTCTTCTTGGAGTAGCTCTTTCCCTACATAGGGATAGGTTGGTGTTCTCCTCCCGGGACCTGAAAAAGAGACTTAGGGCATCTGGGCAGAATAGAGACTGGGCGCTGCGTCGCTGAACGCGACAGTATGATTCTTTTTGAAATAAAACAAATTTCTATTGTCCTTTAAAAAAAAAGAGTCATACCCGTCAAAAACTAGTTTAGATTTCATATAACAGATGGCACCCTAATACATTATTTTATAAGAAATTTTCAATTATTTCTGTGCAAAGTTCATCTTTATATTGTACATAAAAAATATTTACCCGTTTAAGAGCGGAAAATTTGCTTGAAAGCTTGCGAAATCAAAATTAAAAGATAATTTTTATCTTAATACTGTGTGTTCTATTAATACTCATCTCATATTTCTTTCTTTATGTCATTGTAAAGCCTGTAGAAGAACGTCTGAAAGCTTGTGAATAAAGTTCTTGTAAGACACCCCTTTTCAATCGTTGTTATATTCTGCTTAATATCATTTATTCTTTATTTTTCAAATTTTATAAGGATGTTGATGAAAGGTAATTCTTGTTAGGTCGACTTTATGTGTTTCTGATCACCTTAGTGGATGTCCTTGTCGCAGCTTGAATCTGACATGAGAGCTGTCGCCAAGATAGAGTAGTGGCCCCGCCCGCTCCACCGTAAACCTATGTAATTACTCTCATCAATCTTTCGCTGCATATTCTCGTAATTTGCATAGTTATGGCTAACCACTCTATCTACATACTTAAGAGGAATGTAGCCATATTTGCATATTTCTATATTAAGTTGAAGTTAGAAGTGTGAAGGTAATACAACGTTAAAATAATTCTATTCAGGTGTGTGTTTTAAAAAGCAGTTTTCTGTAGATGTAAATATGCAAAATATGATAATAATTTAGTGTAAACTTCTGGATAAAACAGGGAACTATAAACATTGCACAAAAACATTGCCTCTGACAGAAATTTATTTTCGGAAGCAGTGTTTTGTTACAATTTATAATTCAGTGAATTATATCTTACAACTATACACATTTCCTAGAGCCCTGGCTGGAAAAAATGAAGTTCCTCCAACTTTCTCTGTTCCACGCGATCCTGAGGGTGATGGGATATGTATGGACTAGTTGATGGGTTACCAATAATCGACTGTTGGGGGTTGCTTCATTTACTTGCGTCATTG
Source organism: Cordylochernes scorpioides (assembly GCA_030710605.1). Classification (NCBI taxonomy): domain Eukaryota; kingdom Metazoa; phylum Arthropoda; class Arachnida; order Pseudoscorpiones; family Chernetidae; genus Cordylochernes; species Cordylochernes scorpioides. The sequence goes on from CP092881.1 coordinate 71,819,400, forward strand.
GTGTGGCAGCTGCAAATAATCCAGTTGGAGTACAAGCTGCTTCCTTCTTTCTTATCTCCACACTGGGTGAAGTAGAATGCCTTTGTCATCAAGACTGGGAGCACTACTCAGTGGCAGGCCGACTCGGCCGTGGCTTCCTCGGGAGATATCCAAGCCATTCCAATTGAAGACGTCGTCCATTACCAGATAAGTATTGCTTTCAACTACTTCGATTTGCTATATAGTCATGTTTAAACAATTATAAAAAGGTTTCCGGAGATGAGTTTATTTTTATTTCAAAAACCATCTCAAGTTTTTTCGGGTATCTCTGCCCTTCTACAGGAGAACATATACAATGAATAAAACACCGCCTGAGGCCAAACTATTATAAATCTATATACACTTATATATTAAAAATAAAGAAGGCATCTCCTGACCACGAGCACATGTGCTTTTTAGATGGCAGAGCGCCATCTAGTGGAGCAAAAATAAACTAAACGTTTATTTAGCTTGCTCCGTGATATTTGACCAACCCAATTTCTTGATAAATCAAGAAAAGTCATCCACGAACGCGTTTCGCGCTGTTGGCGCTCGTCAACGTGGAGTAAACTGTAACCACTGCGACCAAAAAGATTTTTGGTCCCAATTATATATACATATTAGATAATAAAAGGGCATATATTGGATTTAATAAAATATTTATTTTGCCAATATTTCGGCTGGCTGAACGCCAACCTTTATCGAGGCATTACATTTTTGCATTCACAAACTCAGCGTCGCATAGTGTTTTTATTATTTGTGTATACAAAAATGTAATGCCTCGATAAAGGTTGGCGTTCAGCCAGCCGAAATATTGGCAAAATAAATCTTTGATTAAGTACAATATATGCCTTTTATTATCTAATGAATTAAGTATGGATTGCTCTATTTTCAAAACGATACATATGTGTATATATATTTATAATAGTTTAGCAGGAGACGTTTTATTCTTTGTAAAAATCTTCCTGTGGAAGGGCAGAGAGGCCTGAAAGCTTGAGATGGTTTTAAAATAAAAAGAAACTCATCTCCAGAAACCTTTTTTAATTGTTTAATCAATGTCCAGGAGATTTAAATCAATTCATAGTCATGTCTAGCCAAGTGCTGTTCTTAAAACCGTTATGTGGAACTGTTTATGAAGTTTATTAACTTCTTATTTGCATGATTACAGACCTGAATGGAGAATTATTGTAGAGTCTTATTTGATATATCAATTTATTAATGGGGATCTCTACACAGATTTAAAATAAATTTCTATGATGAGATAGATGGAAGACATTTGTCTTCTGTAGATGATGTCTCCTGTTGTGTTGCAGAAGAATGAACAATAATTACAAAAAGGTATAAGACGCGCAACTATTTTTTATTAATTGTATAAAGAAGATTTCGGAAAAAACCTTTCTAAGCAACCTAAAACATGAAAAAGGTAATTATGTAAATTCTTATGTCCTATATCTGCATAGATATATCTTTAAAATGCTATATGATATCTCTTCATTACCTTTTTTATGTTTCAGTTTGCTGAGAAAGAGCTTGTCCGAAAGCTATTTTATACAATTAATAACAAAGAGTTGAAGCGTCTTATACCGTTTTGTAATTTGTCAAAATCCATAAACCTGTGATCATGAATGAATAAAACTATTTGAAATTTTGATAAACTTCTAGCTGTTTGTGTTTTTAAGTTATGTTTAAAACCATGTTTTAGCTTAATTTTCATGTATCTAGTCTTTAGAGGGTTAATCGCGCTAACTTCACAAAGTTTTCGAAATGTTCTGGAGTTTTTGATACTGCAGGAGTTGATCGTGCTATGTCATTGAAATATTCTCTATTTATGGGTTTACCATTTTCTGATATCAAAAGACGACAGAAAGAAGACAAAACCAGATGAAAATAAACTAACGAAAGGCCTTCAACACCCAAATGGCCCCAGGTCCCCTCTCCACTAGATAAACATATCACGGCCATTGCAAACATTCCCCAGAACAAGGTCCAAAAGTCAAAGAGCTCCGCCATTTTTTTTTGTTCGCCTAGCATGACGTTTGCCTTACGTTTTAAAATCATCTAAGCATCAAATACTTGGCAGAACTTTCTTATTTAACTAAACCATCCAATGATTTCGTCAAATTATCCATATTTCCCGGTAAATATTTGCTGAGTTACTTATTTCTTCAGGGTCTTTTAAGTATCACACAGAAGCTGCATACAAATCCATCGATGGTCGAGTTTAATAAATGGCTGGTATTTCAATTGTATTCTGGTTGTCTCTTGCTGTGAGCTTCTAAAAAATACTGTAGACGGCGTTACATTTCTTTGTAGAAACACGACTTTCAATACAATCTACAATTAACTGAATAACTAGCTTTTATGCATGACTTTTAAAACACAAGACCACTTGACTTTTGATATTACAAACTCTAAGATTGTGCCTGATATGGATTATAGGATTTTTATACACTTTAAAAACCTACGCAAAGCTGTAGCCGGTGATGTTAGACGGTCTTACATATTGCAAGACACAACAACAGCATGTGAAATATACACATTAAAAAAATTCCCTATATATTATGTAAGTTTTTGTTCCCCCTGCGGGGACTCACTCGACGTGATGTCTCAAGATGTCTCTATATTCCTGTAAAGAAAATTTATATCTAAAGTTCAATTTGTAACGTATATTTCATACATTGGGAGTTCTTGTATTTCTAAATATTATATACAGTAAAAACTCTATGTATAAGACACCTAGTTGCAGAGCAAAAGTGTCCTTTATGAAGAGGTGTCCTCTTACCGGAGAGGCTTTACATAGTGAAAAAGGTAATTGAAGTGATAATGAAAAGTGTCCTTTGTAGAGAGGTGTCCTCTAGCCGGATTGTCATCTGATGGAGGTTTTACTGTATATTCATACTTTAATTTAATTTCTGTTCAGATATGCCAACAGTGGTAAGACTGCCACTTGTACACGTGATGGTTTGTAAAATATTCTGTTTTGCACACGTACTGCCTTGAAAATATTTTGTTTAGCACTTCTATGTGTTGTATGTATTGTTTTTTATCATACCTAGTACACGTTGTACATGGTAGTCATGGTGGACAGTAGTTAGCGAAGACTTTTACTATAGGTGCACACATGTCTACCCATGTAAAAAACAGTACGACTTTAATAATTACAAGTATTGAGTAAAATTAATCATAATTCGAAACTATTATAGACGCGTATGATTCTTTTTTTAAAAATAAACAATTTCTACTGTCCTTACTGCAATGGAAAAATTAATGTGAGGGCCTGGCTCATCAGTGGTGAACCCTCCCAGCTGTTTCGCCAGTTTAATCTACCATACCGCCGTTATATTTCATTTTTCGATCTTCCTTTTATAGTGATACTGATGTTAGACTCTTGTAATGGGCATTTTAGATGAACTATGGACATAAGCTCTGAGGACAGCAGAATTACATACATTCATAAATATATAAACTGGCGAAACCGCTGGGAGGCTTCAACACTGATGAACCAAGTCCTCCCATTAATTTTTCCATTGCAGTAAGGACAGTAGAAATTGTTTATTTTTAAAAAAGAATCATACGCGTCTATAATAGTTTAGAATTTCGATAACAGATGGTGCGCTAATGCATTATAAAATTAACCATGCCTCCAGGGAAAAGTGTCTTTTCAAAGCATTTTTATTGTTCTCTAGCTTTCAGGTACGGACGTCCTTCTACAGGAGAAAACTTGGTATCCTGTAGTAGTAGGGAGTCCGTGTCTGAAAGCTAGAGAATAAAAATGTTTTGAAAAGATACTTTTCCCTGGAGGCATGATTAATTTCACTTAACATTGATGTAAGGGATTATTGTATATAATTACAAGTATGCCAGAGCCTCGTTTTGTTCCTTTCACTCATTGGTAGTGTTGAGCTTTGCCAATGATCGGGATAATTGAAGTAATATTTTAACACTAAGCAATAACCCGCCATCTATACATATAAAATGAAATGATTTTAAAAGCACGAATGTTTCTTTTATACATAATACAAACTTCTACTGCCCTTACTGCGATGAAAATATATATTGGGAGGGCTTGGCTCATCAGTGGTGAACCCTCCCAGCGGTTTCGCCAATTTAATCCACCAGACCGCTTCTCAGAGCTCTAATACTGTATTGGACGATTCTGCTTATATACGCAGCACTGAAGGATGGAATCTCAGAAATGGTTTTCAAGAAAACTATGGACATGAGCTTTTGTCCAAAAAAAAAAAAAAAATTCCCAATACGAGGGATTCGATCCCAGGTAGTAGTTGTAGAAATTCGATGGTTTTGTGAAAATTATAAATATTTTCTAACGAATCATCAATTTTTTACTTCTAAACGCAAAACAAATGTTTCAAATAATAATCGATAAATCTCATAGAATAATTTATTTGTATTGAAATGACACCGTGTATATGTGTAACAATGACAATTATAATGTATTTATTGACACCTCAGTCTCAATATTTACATGTTCAAATTTATATCGCTAAAATAATGATAAAATTAAAAGAGAGAGAGAGAGAGAAATATTTACAATTTACAATATTTTCAGCTGAGGAATCTTCCCCACTGCATGAGTGTCCTCTTCCAGGCGATGATGGGGTGCAACCACCCAGGCTAATATGCACGGAGTACCGGTAAATTCTTGACTTCGCTGATGCAAGGATTTCCAGATCGTCGTCCTCTAGCCAGTCTCAAAGATCCAAGCCTGTAGGTCAGGGAGTCTCCCGATGATGCTGAAAGCCTCCAGGACGATGGGCCTTATATTGAGGCATTCCCAGTATCGGTGGCCAAAGGAGTCATCGTCGGACCCGCTAGCAAGACAGGACGAACCAGCTGATGCTGAATGGTCTGGGTGAGGCAGGGCATGCAGTGACAATCTGAAAGTGACATCCGTGTGTATGTGGAGAATTTGAGATCCTTACTCTATTTAGAAGCTTTAAAATGACCTCGAGTCGGAGTCAAGAATTTCTAATATATATCGAATGGTGAGAGACCTCCCGCTTCATCGGCTTTCTATAATGGCTGCAGCGAATAGTCAATTCTCAACCAATGAAAACTTATACTACATCAGGTTGACGTAGAATATACGCCTCTTCTATATCCCTTCAATCGACTACCTATCAATATTTAGAATACACCGAGTTGAACACTTGCCTCATATCTCCCCCACTCGCTCAACCAACCAACCACGGCAGATTTTAAAGTAAAACTTCGGTCCCCATGCGGACGAGCCATTAGCCAAGGTTTAGGACGCTCACAAAAAGAAATTTATATAAAAAGTATTGTAAAATGTTGAAAAACAAGCTTTTTATCGGGGGTAGACTGGGAATAAAACAAGCCGGGCTTTAAGTGTTTTAGACAGTCCATTTATCAGGGCTGTCCCCGAGGTCCCATCAGGTTTCCGCCCGGCTAAACCAAGTTCTACAGCCCCCGCGGGACCGCCACAACCACAGCCTCGTGGTGGCCGCTCCTTTATAATTAGAGGAATGAGTGCTGGGAGATCCTTGGGGATGACGGCTGACTGACTGACTCTTGGTCGGTGATCATTGGTGAGTGACCGTTGGTGAGCATTGGTTGATGATTGACGAGTATTCATTGGTGGATGATTGATGGGTAATGGTTGGTGTGTGATCATTGGTTGATGAATGACGAGTGATCATTGGTGGATGATTGGTGAGTGAATATTGGTGGATAATCGGTGGGTGATCATTTGTGAATGATTGATAAATGATGATTGGTGAGTGTTCGTTTGTGGATGATTGGTAAGTGAATCATTGGGGAATGATTGACGCGTGATGATTGGTGGATGATTGACGAGTGATGATTGGTGGATGATGGGTGAGTGATCATTGGTATATGATTGGTGAGTAATCATTGGTGGATGATTGATTAGTGAATATTGGTAGGTGATCATTGGTGGATGATTGGTAAGTGAATAATTGGTTTATGATTGACGCGTGATCATTGGTGGATGATTGACGAGTGATGATTGGTGGATGATGGGTGTGAGTGATCATTGGTGGATGATTGATTAGTGAATATTGGCGGATGTTTGATGAGTGACCATTGGAATATTGGTCAGTAAGAGAGCACCGAGAGGCGATTGCTGAGTTATATTGAAGGATAAATTGTTATTGAACATTGTGCTTGTGATGAATAGTTGCGTTCATTAGTATAAATTAGTGAGTGATCATTGGTGGATGAGATTCGTGGCTCTGATTGCGTGCATATCATTGCTGATTGGTTAGTTATCAGGTGATATCATCGGTGGATAATTCGCCAAACACGGCTTTGGGAATTGTTTGCAGTGAATTTTGAAGATTGTATCATACACCCAGAGTTTGTGTATTATAGGCAAAAGTATTTTATCAACAACACCATTGTTACAGCTATGATAAGAAGACACAAGCTTCTTCTGTCGGAACGGCCACTCCACAAGTAGGATTACCTCGTTCATTTCTTCCTATCGCCATGCTCTGTTAATTACAGAATTTCTGCAAGTGAAAATATCCAAACAAATATTATTAGCTCTTAGTAAACGTCGTCTCAAGACATACAATTTTCAAGTTTTGAATTACTTGATATGAATATCTTTTTATAAAACTGAATTTAGCATAAAAGAAAGTTATTTGTTCTAAATTGTGTAACTGCGTGTGGTCAAGTCTTTAACTTCTTTATAGAAATATTTATTTAGAAACCTCTCCTTTAAATAACTATATAATTTTTATTATTGTTGTTCATTATCGAACTGGAGCTAGCATTTTCAATGTTACAAAACTCAAAGCAGACAATCAAGTCCCTTGATAACAAGATGAAAAATTCTTAAATTCACACGAGGGATAACTAGTTGCACAGCGACTTGATAATGTATGCTGTTGATGATCAATTATATATAGTGCGCTCTATAACCTTCAATCAATATATATCGTTCTGAAAATAGAGCAATCCATACTTAAATCATTAGATAGTAAAAAGGCATATATTGTATTGAATAAAAGAGTTATTTGCCAATATTTCTGTTGGCTGAACGCCAACCTTTATCAATGCATTACATTTTTGTAAAAAAAAACAAAAAAACTCAGCGCCGCATATGCCGTATGCAGCGCTGAGTTTGTGTATACAAAAATGTAATGCCTTGATAAAGGTTGGCGTTCAGCCAACTGAAATATTGACAAATAGATATTTTATTTAATAAAATATATTCCTTTTTACTATCTAATATATATTTTAAGAATAAGGCCTATTTTGGATTTTAATACGATTATTTATTAATCCGATATTTCGATGGATCAATCTTCCATCTTTTACGAGGTGTTTTGCCGTGAAGCACGCAGCAGGTCGCGTGCCCCAGGTGAGCCACTAGACGTCTACTGTCTCTAATATATGTAACATGTAATATATATATATATATATATATATAGTGTAGAAACTATATAACAAAATTATAACAGTGATTCTAATTTTAAAAAATTTAAGGAGCAAACTGATAATAATGATAACTTATATCAGTTAGATTTGATTAGATTAGCAAGCTAAATCTAAATTAATTATAATAATAAATTATTTATTAATTAATTATAATAAAGTAATGGATTTTTTTTTTTTTTTCTCTCTCTATCTACAAATTAATAACATTTTACAAATTTTATAATTTGTATTTAAATGATCATAATAGTGAAGATAATTTTAATACAAAACTGGACTATAAAATTAAATAACTATTTATTATTATAATTATATATATATATATATATATATATTACTGAATATAAAAGGGTTATTCAAACGAAAGCAGTACTATTGAAATATTCGTTGTAATTTGTTTTACTTCATTTTGTAACTGAAATACTTCATCAGTTTCCTATTTAGAAAATAATTTCGTTTTGATTTCAGCAATATAATAGATTCACAAAATGGCGTCACTTCATGAATCTTGCACAAAGTATGAAATCAAAAAAAGGCATAATCTGACCTTGCTCACATGAGCTTTTTAAATGTCAGAGCGTCATCTAGTGGAACATAAATAAAATAAACGTTGATTTAGCCTGTTCACCGATATTTGACCAACCCATTTTATTGATAAATAGAGAAAAGCCAACCATGAACGCGTTTCAAGCTGTTGGCCCTAATCAGCCTGATGCAGTCTGTACCTCAACGACCAAAAATATTTCGGTCCCAGAGGCTTCTTGAGAAACCAATAAATGGGTATTTAAGGCCAAATTTGCGTGAATACGCTCAACATGTGGAAAAAAAGTATGAAATGTAATCTGTGTGTCATCATATATTTTCACGCTGAGAAAGTGAAACCAGCTCAAATATGTAGTATAGTAAACAGGTTTATGGATATAAATGGATTCTGATAGATCGCATTTTTAAATTAATTGGATGGTTTGAAAATGGAGTTCAAGATCGAAATGAGGATTATTTCCCGCCCCGGCCAGATACATCGAAAGATCACTCCAGCCACAACTAGAATTCCATTTTTCTTTTAATTGCTTGATTTGTATTTAGGGCTAGCGAATCGGAATTTTCGCAATTGCTCGAATTTGAATTTTCACCATCGTCTTTCAAATTTTATTTCAATTCCAGTGAAGATATTTCAGCAGAAATTTCACAAATGTTTTTATTCTGGATCTCAGAATCGTGTTTACTATTCACAAGAACTTCCATTTGTTTTTCTTCTTTACCATTTACAGAAACCTTTGTAGATTCAATATTCTTTATTTCCATATGGGTATTTTCTTTTTCAACCTTTTTCTTTTTAATAGCTGATGGATAAAAATATGGATTCAGGAACTTGCTGACCCATTACCCAAGTAATTGAGTTATGTCTATATTGTGAAATATGAATGCATCGCCATTTGGAAAGGATGCGCGGGGGGAGGCCCGGGAGGTGCGCGCGCAGTGGAACAGTGGGAGCATGCGCGGATGAGGTGGTTCTTGGCGGCCATTGGTAAACATACTGCGCGAGTTCCCGTTATCCTCTTCTTTGTAACCTTACTTGGAATAAACTATATTTAATCTAAACATCGAATTATATTTAATTTATTCTACTCTACAAAGTGGCGGAGATCAGCTGGGTACCTAAAGAAGAAGAACGCTCTATTAGAAGAAGCAGAAGATTACAAGGACTTACCCCCGACAACGCAGCGACGATGAACAACAGAAGCGAGGCGACCACTCAGGTGAGTCCACTCTTTTGTCAGAATGTGGTGCGGAACCCTTCCATGTTCTCTGGTGAGATCAGCGAAGACCCCCAAGCCTGGCTGAAAGGTTATGAGAGAGTGGCAAGACATAACCATTGGGACGATTCGCTCAGTCTGGCTAACGTGTACTTTTATCTACACGGTACCGCTCAACGGTGGTACGAAAATAATGAGGAAAATATCCCATCGTGGGAGATATTTAAAGACCAACTAGGATCCGTATTTGGGAAGAAAGATAACCTGCGGCGTCAAGCCGAGCAAAAGCTAAAGGTGCGAGCTCAAACGAGGGGCGAAACCACTGAATTTTATATCCAAGATGTTTTGCGACTCTGCAGGGAAGTAGATGCACAGATGCCAGAAGAAGAGAGACTATCTCATCTGATGAAGGGAGTAGCAGAGGAAGTCTACCGGTATCTTCTGCCGAGAGACATAGCGACGACGGATCAGTTTATCGCAGAGTGTCGTCGCGTTGTGGCGCTCCAAGGACGACGAGTGACAGCCTCAAAATTCGAGCGCTTGCCCAATGTTACCTCGCTCGGTGACCTGGGGGACGTGACGGATCTACAGTCTCTGATAAGACAGATCGTTAGAGAAGAAGTGCAGCGGGCCCTAGCACCGCCACGGGAAGAACCAAGAATCTCCTCCCTTGAGGAAATAGTGAAGGAGGAAGTCGACAAAGTCCTCGCTCCCATGTCGGGGATAAATACCTTCCCAATGGAATCGGCGGCGAGGTCAGCACCACGGAACTATAGAAAGAACACCTGGTATGCACCTAAGGTCGAAGCAAGTGGCTCAAGAGTCGAAGTACGGGACACTAATGAGTGGAGGACCCCAGACGGCACGCCCGTATGCTTCCACTGTGGACGGCCCGGCCACGTTGTCCGCTATTGCCGCGACAGGAGGAGGTTACTTGATGAGAGAAGAGACGAAATGTACCAAGATCGGGCCAGGACAATGACGAACTCCGGACGCAACAATAACTCAAACGACGCTGATCAAAGGGTCAACACCAGACGTTATCGCAGCCCCTCCCCTTCTCCTAGACGCGGAAGTTCCCCTGGTCGCAGTGCTACAAGACGAGCCAGCCAGTCTCCTCGGCGTTTACAATCGGAAAACTAAGAGCCGCGCCCTCAAATGGAGGTGAGGCCGCTGCACAACCTATAATTCCTCCCCTGTCGACAGTCGTGAAAATGACGAACAACTACATTGACATTAAAGTTGAAGGCGACACAATACGGGCTCTGGTGGATTCCGGAGCCTCCTATTCTGTTATATCCGAGCGGTTCAGAGTAGAACTGAAAAAGACGATGTTTGCCGAAACCGACGTTGTATTGAAAGTTGCTGACGATAAGGTGGTCAAATCCAAAGGACGCTGCACTTTGAAGTTGGAAGTAAATGGACATCCGGAAAACTTTGAATTCGTCGTTTTGGAAAATTGTAGTCACGATGTGATTCTAGGCTGGGATTTCTTCAAGGCGACCAACGCGGTTATCGACTGCGGTCTGGGCGAACTACAACTGGACGACCTACCAGACCTAGACGCCGAGGGTAGAGATGACGGAGTGTACGCTATCCAAGACTTCGTTATCCCCGGGAGATCGTCGCAGAGGATAAGCGTCGTCAATAGATCTCTCGTAGGAATTGTTAACATGGAGGTTACCTGTTCTAAAGAACTATCCATTCGAAAAGACGTGATATTTCCTTCTTCATTGATTGAATTTGAAGAAGGAATTGGAAAAATTTGGATAACTAACGGCGGACTTCAACCTCAAATGATTCCGAAAGGAATGAACTTGGGTAGGATGTGCGATATTGAGACGGAACACGTGTGCCTCTTGAGTGTGGAGCCGGAAAGTTTTTCAAGGGAGAGAAGAGAAGATGACCACAGCGACTACCTGTTATCTCTAATCAACCCCGATCTGCCCAAGAAAAAAAAAGAAGATTTAATGGGGCTGCTGTTGTCTTTTAAAGGAGTTTTCCTTCCCACGATGAAAAACGCAAACAAGGTACAGAACAGAGTGAAGCACAGAATTCACACCGGCGACCATCCCCCTATAAAGCAGCGCCCATATCGGGTATCTAAAAGAGAGCGAGAAATAATGCAGAAGGAAGTAGATACCATGCTTGAAAGAAAAGTAATTCAGCCATCTGAGAGTCCCTGGTCAGCCCCTGTGGTGCTGGTCAAGAAGAAAGACGGCACATGGAGATTCTGCGTGGACTTCCGGCGGCTAAATCACATTACCAAGAAAGACGTTTATCCATTGCCCCGCATTGATGACGTTCTGGATCATCTGTCATCCGCCAGGTATTACTCGACCATGGACCTGAAGACCGGGTACTGGCAGGTGGAGGTGGACGAGCGAGACCGCGAGAAGACTGCCTTTGTTACTCCGGATGGGTTGTACGAGTTCATGGTAATGCCGTTTGGATTGTGCAACGCGCCTGCCACATTCGAAAGGATGATGGATAATGTGCTCATGGGCCTCAAGTGGAACATTTGTTTGTGCTATTTGGACGACATCGTGGTCTACTCTGATACCTTTGAGGAACATTTAGAACGTCTGTCTAAGGTTCTGAGCTGTCTTCAACAAGCGGGGCTTACAATCAATCCGGATAAATGTCTGTTTGGATCAACAAGAATAAAAATCCTGGGTCATGTGGTAGATAAGGATGGCATACAACCCGACTCCGAAAAGGTCGAAGCCATAAAGAAGTTCCCTGTACCCAAGTCCGTCTGTGATATTCAAAGCTATTTAGGATTGTGCTCCTACTACAGAAGGTTTATCAAGAATTTCTCCAAAATCGCTGCTCCTCTACAAATTCTTCTGAAAAAAGATCAAAAGTTTATTTGGACACAAGAGCAAAAAGATTCATTCGAGTCCCTGAAGAAAGCTCTGATGCAGAAGCCGGTACTAGGACATTTTAAAGAAAGTGCCATCACCAAACTTCATACCGACGCCAGTAGCTACGGCTTGGGTGCTGTTCTGGTACAGATCCAGGAGAATCAAGAAAATCCTATTGCTTATGCCTCCAGAACACTTTCCAAGGCGGAAAAGAACTACTCCACCACTGAACGAGAATGCCTAGCAGTCATTTGGGCAATTGGAAAATTTCGTCCATATTTATATGGAAGGCCCTTTGAGGTTGTTTCGGACCATCATTCTTTGTGCTGGTTGGCTGGTCTGAAGGACCCTTCTGGAAGACTAGCAAGATGGGCCCTCAAACTGCAAGATTTCGACGCAACCATCACCTATAAAAGCGGGGTCAAGCACAAAGACGCGGATTGCCTATCGAGATACCCGCTGCCAGAGTCGCCTGCTCTGACGTCGCTTACATTAGTAAGAGAACAACAGAATCTAGATCCTGATATAACAAAAATTTCAAATGCCTTAAACCAGGGTGAAGGGGCCGAGAGATTCGAAATGAAGAACGGTCTACTCTATAAGCGTAATTTTGATCCATTGGGTAGACGTTTGCTGTTGGTTATACCGAAGTGTATGAGACCAGATATCCTGAAGGAGTTCCACGATGTTCCGACCGCGGGCCACCTAGGTTTTGCAAGGACCTACGACAGAATAAGAAAGAGATACTTCTGGCCGGGACTTTACAACAGCGTTCGACGTTATGTCGCCCATTGCAAGGAGTGCCAGCGAAGAAAGGGAGAAAACAAACTGCCTGCTGGAAAACTAATTCCCATTAAACCCCCGTCATTTCCGTTCCAGAAAATAGGCATGGACCTGCTGGGGAGGTTTCCCCTTTCGGACAAAGGAAATCGATGGATAATTGTATGTACAGATTATTTGACCAAATATGCAATCGCCAAAGCCCTGCCATCTGGTACGGCTGCAGAAATCGCGACTTTCATACTGGAAGAAGTAATTTTGAAGCATGGCGCTCCACGCGAAATAATAACTGACAGAGGTCGGGCCTTCATGTCTCAGATGGTCAAAGAAGTCACTTCCCGTTGCAAGATAAGCCACCTGTTCACCACGGCTTATCACCCTCAAACAAACGGATTGACAGAGAGGCTGAATAAGACCCTGGGTGACATGCTCTCCATGTATGTGGACGCCGAGCAGAGGGATTGGGACAGCGTTCTGCCGTATGTCATCTTTGCATACAACACGGCCCAACAAGGAAGTACCAGATTTTCTCCTTTCTTTTTGGTTCATGGTCGCGAGGCCGAGACCCTCCTTGATGTCCTGCTGCCTTACGAAGACGAAACATCGGATCATGACTTTGGAGATCAGATGGTAACCAAGGCAGAAGAAGCACGGCAGCTCGCTCGGATACACATTTTGAGAGCCCAGGAGAATAACAAGTACCATTACGACCAGGTGCATCGATCTGTTGAGTACCGTGTTGGGGACCTCGTCTGGGTGTTCACCCCTGTTCGAAAGACAGGGTTGTCCGAGAAATTACTAAAGAAATACTTCGGGCCGTATAAGATAACGAGGAAGGTGTCGGAAGTGAATTATGAAGTGGAAGCTCTGGAACAAAGTTCAAGACGGAGAAGACGCAGCCAGAAGGACGTCGTCCATGTGCTCCGGATGAAGCCCTACAGAGATCCTGGCCAACAGCTGGTGACCGGAGACTACAATAGCTGGGACAGCGAGGACGCTGTCGACATCCTGGAGGGAGAGCTGTGAAATATGAATGCATCGCCATTTGGAAAGGATGCGCGGGGGGAGGCCCGGGAGGTGCGCGCGCAGTGGAACAGTGGGAGCATGCGCGGATGAGGTGGTTCTTGGCGGCCATTGGTAAACATACTGCGCGAGTTCCCGTTATCCTCTTCTTTGTAACCTTACTTGGAATAAACTATATTTAATCTAAACATCGAATTATATTTAATTTATTCTACTCTACAATATGTAAGAAATTCACATTTGTGAGATTGTCCATAAAGCGGTAAGGTTCAATAAGATTTGCCCCCAAAAGGGTCTCATGCTATCGTACTATGGATTAAAAAGTCTTCCCAAAACATATTTAGAATTAGAGAGAAATAAGGGTGAAGTATAATTTTCATTTTTGAAATGTTTTCTTTTGTTATAAATATAATTACATTTTCTCAATTAGAGATACAGGCTGCACCACGCTGCAATGGGCCAACAGCCCGAAAGACATACGTACTTGGGTTTTCTTAATTTATCAAGAAAAAGGGTTGACTATATATTATGTAACAACCAAAATTTTGTTCCCCTAGATGCACACTGCCATCTAAAATTCTCATATGAGCTGTCAGGAAATTCCTCTTTTTATTTTTAATATCAACTGACTCTTTTCTTTCTTTTTTTTTCTTATTTTCACATCAATATTTATATATAGATTTTAGTTTAATTCATAATAATTATTGTTTTTTTAAATCTTCATATAATTATAACATATAAATATCATATTGTTTCGCGGTCTCACGCAATTCTGGCCTTAACTACCCGTTTCATGATTTTCCAGGATGTCTGAATGACTAGTTTTTCTGGTCGTTGAGGTACAGCTTGCACCACTCTGATGAGGTCCAACAGCCATAAACGCTTATGTGATCAGCTTTTATTGATTAATCAAGAATTGGTATTTGACCAATTATGTAATAATTAAAAATCAACGAGAATAGTTGATATTTATTCCGATAGATGGCGTAAGCCATCAGCAACTTTCAGTTGAACAATAAGGAGATGCCTTTTTCTTTTATATACTTTATATAATTATCGGCTGAAATTTCTTCTAATTCACAGTAAAAAAAAATCGCTGAAACGCTGCATGAGAGATTGAGATTGAAACTGATTTATTACAATGTCCATATAAGATTATATAAGGTTAAATACAGAATAAATATAAATATGAATAAATATGATTATATAATGATAAATATATGAATAAATAATTGATAGATATACATATATATAAAATATATACAGTCTTCATTGGTGGGGCCCACCGCGTAGGGCAGTTTGCAGCAAGCCAGCCAGCCCATGTGCCAGGCACGTGACAATTGCTACACAAGAATCGAACAAAACCTTCCAATAAAATAGTGGGTAGCAGGCGGTACAAGACTTCGGTTTCCTACAGCCATGAACTGTGATCGAATCCCGCATCGGACACTTTTATCTATATGTTAGGAACCTGTTCATATTATTCATTGTTTTTTTTTTGCTTATCCCTAGTACACGTGGTACAATCCATGATAATCCTGGTGGGTGAAAGTAGGCGACTGCTTTTACTATAAGTGCACCACATATCTACACATGTGAAAAGCAGTTCGACTTTTGCACTTACAAATGTGACAGATCCGCGTTTGATTACTTGCACTTGCTGGTGGGGTTGGAATTTTGCAAGAATCGGGGGCCATTGGAGCACTTCTTTTTTATTATTCGTTGTAAATAACATAAGCTAGATAATAAAATAAAGTAAAGCAAGAAGGAAGTTGCGTTTCTTTTTAATAAAATGGTGTTTTATTAAAAAGAAACTAATCTTCCTTCTTGCTTTACTTTATTTGATTATCTAAACAGGAAGAGTTCTATCTCTTATTCATAAGCTAGATACTTTGGTCTGTTAAAGTTAAGTACAATTTTCAACACCTTGCCAAATGCTTTATTTTATTTATTTCTCCTGACGAAGACAAAAGTTTTTGTTGAAAAGTTGAGTAAATAAAACTTTAACTGGCCGAAGTGTCTATTTTTTACAGAACTATGAATGCCGGCCAGGCAGCCTCTATCTTTATGATAACATAAACTGGGTTTCTCGTTTTGAGCGATACCTAATAGAGTTATTTTGTAACAGAACAGAAAACGTCTCCTAATCCTTTCTTACGAAGTAAGTTTATTGCTATTGGGAATGTTAGAGAAATTCTTCGATCCTAACTATGCTCTCTTTTTAATGATCAAGTGCTTCCATTTCTAAAATACTATTTGTAGAACGACATTTGAAAATTATCCCACAAATGTTTCTTTCGAACAAAAAATCGAAATTTATTTTAAGGAGAAATAACGATTATTTCTAACCTTAGGGATGAAGTATGAAAGGATGAATTGTAAAGAGTAATGATAAACGGAAAAATAAAAGTGTCCAGGGTAGCTTAGTAGATATGGCATCTACCCGGTAAGCGGAACACTATGGGTTCGATTCCCATCCCTGGATACTTTTATTTTTCAGTTTATCATTACTCTTCACAATTCATCCTTTCATACTTCATCCCTAAGGTTAGAAATAATCGTTATTTCTCCTTAAAATAAATTTCGAATTTTCGTTCAAAAGAAACACATGCGGGATTTTCAAATGTCGTTCTACAATCATAATCCGCATTATATTGTATTATAATATACTATTTCCACATATAAATAAAGTATATATATACAAATATTAGATAAATATACCACTTTATATACATATGTGTCTTATATAACTCGAATTTCTTTCCTCCTATTTTCCCCAACTCATTTTCTGTATCTTTAAAGGGGAAAAGAGTAAAGGATTTTAAAAAGGTATTTATTTATCGACACTCTTATTGTAAAATATCATTAATGACTTAACGCCTTTTATTGAAAATTATAAACATATTTTGACGCTCCTTTAAAAATAAACAGTAGAACCTCCCTGTAAAGGACACCTAATTGCAGAGTCAAAGTGTCCTTTAGATAGAGGTGTCCTCTTACAGGAGAGTTGTTATATAGTAAAAATGGTAAATTTGACAATGAAAACTGTCCTTTGTAGAGAGGTGTTCTCTAGCGCGGGTGTCCTCTCATGGTGGTTCTACTGTATATAATTAAATTATTTTTCTATAGCTCTTATTAGTAATGAACCTTTCCAGCGGTTTCGTTATTTTAATCTTCAGACTGTTGGATCCAGCCAGAAGGAAGGGATTGACAAAAGTTACTATCACGAGTTATTACACAAAATGCAATATACTAGGGCCTGAAGTAAGAGTAACTTAACACTCAGAAAAGCGTACACTCAAGAGTACAACACCAACAACAAAAGAATGTAAATAAAAACTCACGATTTGTAAAATAAAATAAAAACAGTACTTATCTTTTATTGTATCGTTGGTAGGGATCAGACCGGGGTCACACAGGTATGCGAGGAGATCAGCAAGACATGGATAAATCACACAGAGAACACTTTAAGCGTCTCCACACGATAATCCACCACACTCGCCTCTTGCATTCCCTTAGCCCCCTCTTATATACAAACATGGCCACATTCGTTCAATTAGAATGCGTGAGGGATCGTTTTTTTTACATAACAAACAAAAACAATATTCTTTCCACTAAAAACTGAGATTAAAGTGTGTCAATATAATTTGACAGGATTTGTAGCCATTGGTGAGTGAAAGTTGACAACAGGACGAGGGGTGATTCCGTCCAACATGACCCAGCAAAGACCGGAGAAACAGGCAGCCGTCCAATTCATTGGAAGAAAGGAGAAACTTCACCGCAGTTGCACATTTTCCAATCCAATTAGACTTTCCTTCTCCAGCTCAGTTAATGATTCCTTGCGGGATAGCTCCTTTTCTCCAGCCCTAATAACCCGGAGCTCGTTTGTCTCCTAGAATAAAAGAGGAAATATCCTTCTAAAAAATTAAAGTTAACAGCGGAGGGTAAAAAAAAAGTACGTCTTGGCTGCCCGACAAGGAGTGACAGGCGGTGTGTTCCTAACGATGCTATTCTTGTGGCCAACGCCGGATATTGCTACTTGCCTTCCCCAGGGGACCCCCCGTATCCCCGGGGTTTCCATCGAAATAAAAGCTCCGCACCACTCAGGCCCCCTTATATCCATTTTATACAATACGCCCATCTTTTATTTATTTATTTTTTTGCAGACTTTAGCGTGTATCTGCCTCTTCCATTCCTCCTTTAAAATATTCATTGTGAGAGAATGAAGGTGACAAATCTGGTGTGACGTCTTCTTTGTTTGATCCTGTCCTACTGTTGTTATGTAATGAAGGCTTGAGTGTGGAGAAGCTTTTAAGAAAAATGAATATTCTTTACTTGGAGAGAGTGAGTGAGCGGGTCTTTGCTTTCAACGCTGATATTTTTGGACTCAAATTGACGGCTGAATAATTCTCTTTAGTAGAAATAAACGTTGGTATACATTTTTGTGTAATCTGAAATTGTCTATTTGGATGAAATGATCAGCTAGTGTCTCTTATAGGTATTTGAATATAATATTGTAGCGTAATTTATTTGTTCTTATTTATTATTATTATCTATTATTATCATCAAATCAGACACGATATCCCTACAAGGGATGCTTGCGTCAAAAACAACACTAAATTCAGAGAACTATTTTACATATACAATTGGTGAATTACAAGGTTTGAGTAGAATTTTAAAGAAGAAAAGAAAAGACATTAAAACCATGCTTCATTCCACATCCTACCTAGGAACAACCAATGAAATAAATACAAATAGATAGTTAGCATAAGCTGCTCATCCACACTTTTCGCTGTATTCCTTTCTTTCTGACTTGGTGGACAATGGGTCAGCTATTTTAAAGTTCTTTAATTTTTTAAAGCCTGCAAGGAGGAAAAAAAGACCCAACAAAGTAACTGAATTGGGTGGAAATATTTTCTTCTTCACAAGATGCAACCATTTACTCAATAATCTACCTCATCCCTGTGTACTATGTACGAAAACCAATGTCTCAACTCTTGTACATAGATATTCTTTCCTTGTTTTATTTTTCTATTTAAAATCTCCTTCAACCTTTTTTTCTTTTCTTCTTTTTCTCTTTTCTGAGCGAGGATTCAGTTTCTTCCCTTGCTTCTCATTTCTTTTTAGATTCATTTCTAGCAGGAGAATCGTCTGTATAAGACGGAATGTCTTAATAAAGGCTTGGGTGTGTGTAAATATATAATTAGAAATTATATATTTTTTTAAAACCAAATACTTATGTTAATTTACATAATTTTAAGTTTCAGGATTTGTTAGGTTTATTTGCATATATCGGTATAGATTGTCGTTACTGGTTCCAAAACCACTTTACTAGGTACCTCTCAAAAGGAACAACCTAGCCTATGATATTACAACAATGAATAATATGTGTGAAGGTTATTTACATATTAAAACAAAGTGTCCAATAGGGAATTATATCCTGGTTCATGGCTGTCGGGAATCGAAGGTTTCAACCACTCGTTTACCGACTTATTTTGATTATCATTGCTATATAAATTTGCCTATCTTCAATTTTTGAGAAGATTGTTCGTTGATACCAAAGAATAAAGCTCTATGTCTACCTCGGGCAACTATTTTTCTAACTCGATAATAGAAGCATAAGGCACCTCTCCTGTCAAAATAAACGTCAAAAACCTAACGCCTTCGTATGACGTCCAAAATAGATGGCGTCAGGTTTTTGACGTTTATTTTGACGGGAGAGGTGCCCTATGCTTCTATGGATTAATTTCCTCCCGGCAAAATTTCCATATAACTCGATAATATTCTACATAGAAATATTCGAAAACCTTACGCAATTGTTTCTTTATTAAGAAAATAAGACGAGCTTTCGAATTATTGCTCTTCATCAGGCAAAATTTATAATCTAAATCGCATCTGAATCGCAAATTTTTCTTATATCTGAAAATATTCTACGTAAGAAAATAGTGAAGATACCTTTTTCTTAATTTATGTACCTTATCCCAGTACAATATCACATTTGTACTATTTTTTTCACATTGTGTCGCGGTCTCACGCAATTCTGGCCTTAACTACCCGTTTCATGATTTTTCAGGATGCCTTAATGACCAATTTTCTGGTCGTTGAGGTACAGCTTGCACCACGCTGATGAGGGCCAATAGCCCGAAACGCGTCCGTGGTTAGCTTTTCTTGATTAATCAAGAATGGGTATTTGGCCAATTCTGGAATAATTAGAAATCAACGAGAATAGTTGATATTTATTCCGATAGATGGCGCAAGCCATCAGCAACTTTCAGTTACACGATAAGGAGATGCCTTTTTCTTAATTTATGCACCTTATTCCAGTGCATTATCACATTTGTACTATTTTTTCATATAATAAAATATTGAGTGTTAATGAGTGAGGTGTGTACGACATAAGTTTCAACATTTGATTCTCCAGAGTTGTGACTGTGTGTGCAGACTTTGATTCCTCACATGATTTATCTCCCATCCCGTGGCAAATAACCAGGAGTAATAGAGCGAGGGACCGACGAAACTGACAACCAGAAAATTCTGAAATTAATTGAAAATAATTAGCAACTCTTTGAGGACAGTCTCGTTGTGTTCACGTGATTAAACGGTATTGGAGGAAATTGCCTCAAATTTTCTCTCATCTCTACTGCACCATCTCACATGGTACTAACATAACCATATATTAGATAATAAAAAGGCATATATTGGATTGAATAAAATATTTATTTTGTCAATATTTCGGTTGGCTGAACGCCAACCTTTATCGATACATTACATTTTTGTATACACAAATTCAGCGCCGCATAGTGTTAATAGTGTACATAATAGTGTACATAACACTATGCGGCGCTGAGTTTGTGTATACAAAAATGTAATGTATCGATAAAGGTTGGCGTTCAGCCAGCCGAAATATTGACAAAATAAATATTTTATTAAATCCAATATATGCCTTTTTATTATCTAATGAATTAAGTATGGATTGCTCTATTTAAAAAAAAAAAAACCATATATATTTGAAATACTAAATATTGTGAGATTAGAATGAATTCGTAGTTAATAAAATAGAAGAGATTCAATCACAATTTTCTTTAATTGTATTCTGATGGAACATAATTAAGGATGAAATACCTGACTTAAAGCGTGAAGAATATAAAAAGACGTATTTAAATAACTACAAAAGAAAGAGAGATTGAGATTGAATATACTTTTATAATCGTACATATACTATATAAATAAATATATATTTTTTGAAAAAAGGCATCTCCTTATCTTGAAACTGAAAGTTGCTGATGGTTTGCGCCATCAATCGGAATAAATATTAACTATTCTCGTACAATATCACATTTGTACTAGATATATATATGTTGTAATATATTCCAATACATCTGTGTCTCCATGTATTGTATGAATGTATAATGATTGCCAAAGTGTGACAAATAAAATTTCGAGTGAGCGTCAGCCGATGCCAGAAGGGTCCCTCTAGCTTCCTGGTAATTTACGACCGTCTGCATTTTTGTCTCGACGGCAGCAGGGTGCGACATTCCAGTCTGGGCCCCTACAGCCCCCCCCCCCTTTTTTTATGAAAACAGTTAGTCGGCTTGGGGACGAGACTTGCAGACGTCTCTAGACAGTTCTCCCCTAGACTGGTGTCGGCTGGACTCACTCTTTCGCCATCTCCGTGGTGACATCTAATATGCCTCGTCCTTTTGTGTAATCTCAATTCCACGCCTGAAACCACTCTAATCATTGTGGCCACCACGACTGCAAACCAACATGCCACACTACATTCATCCAACAGATACAACAACTGTACATCACTACATATATATATATATAACCCAGGTTCCTGGAGCACAGAACGCCAACTACCCGGGGGGTCCAGCTCACTAGTATGGACTAGTGTTGAGCGTTTTTACTCGCGTCCTGTTTTGATTGCTGAGTTGAACCAGTTGACCAGAAAGTTCCATGCTGAAGTTGAGTCTGGAAGTCTGGCCATAGATCTAGGATTGAAGTAGGTCAGTCCGAGTAGGATAACAAAACCTTACAAAAAGTTTTGAGCCGGCCAACGGGAAACAACAACAATAGGTTTATATATAGAAAGCCGCGACATCTGGCGGTCGAATTTACAGAGTATTTTATTCTAGAAATTATAATTTTAAAATAAAATCATTTTTATATAATATCATTTTATTTCAAATTATATTTCACAGATTCAAATATTCTGTTTAAATATACCACCAGATGTCGAGACTTTCCCTATATAAAACCGATTGCTGTGTTTCCCGATGGCCGGCTCAAAAATTTCGTACATTATGGAAATAATCTTTTGTTTTTCCTTGTTCTACTCATCTTAAGCCAGACAGTACTTTTATCAAATTATTTTTATTTATATTGTCGCGGAGATAAATAAAGCAAGGGCAAGTTTGGGGATAATTAATTTATTATAAGGGGTATCTATAGGGAGATAGAGAAAGTACGACTCACCCCAAGTTAAAGTTAATCCTAATGAGGGACGTCAGCTCCCCCCGCCGGCCAGATTCCCCAGAACCCCTCACACCCAGTGTCCAGGGATGATTGACAGACGTCCCATGGGGCCTCTTGTGATTGGAGCCGCTGAGCTTCTTGACATTACTCCCTCCTTAGAAAAAACAGCGACCCGCTGATTAGTTTGTCTCAGCCCTTGTTCTGGAAGGAAATCTATCACGGCTGGTGTTCCTTAGCAGAATAGAATATTGTTCTTCAGGGTCCAGGTAGGGCTTCATCCGAATGACATGGATGATATCCTTGGCTTTCCGTGATCGGGGAGAGGGGTCCACGGGCTCTACTTCATACGTAACTTCTGAAAGCTTCTTGGTCACCTTATAGGGACCGAAGTATCTCTTCAGTAGCTTTTCTGATAGTCCTACTTTTCGGATGGGAGTAAAAACCCACACAAGATCATCCTTCTGGTAATAGACTGGAGTATGTTTCTGGTCGTATAGTCTACGGTCTTTCGCCTGTGATTGTAGAAGGCGTGATCGGGAGAGTTGACGCGCTTCCTCAGCTCTAGTCACAGTCGGTGCATACAATGATCCAACGGTTTCCATCTTTAGAAACTGGAAATCTTCCAAGGAGATCAACCCCGACCTTATAGAATGGCTTTTCTACGGGCGGTATGGATACAAGTTGTCCAGCCGGACGTCGAGGTAATTTCTTCCTTCGTTGACACTCCCGACAATGGCTTACATATTGGCGAACAGTTCTATAAAGGCCAGGCCAATAGAATCGTTTTTTGACTTTGTCATACGTCCGGGCGAAACCTAAATGCCCAGCTGTAGGAGCATCATGTAAATCTGCCATAACTTCCGATCTTAAGTGCTTAGGGATCATCATAAGCCAGGGTCTTCCAGTTGTGCTATAGTTTTTCTTGTATAAGATGCCGTCGATAATGCTGAATTCCTTTCTGGTGTAGCCCGAGTTTAAATGATCGATTATTTTAGCTAAATCCGGGTCTTTAGTCTGCTCTATATCGACGTTGGTTAGTGACATCACAGAACTTGGTTGATCGTTCTCAAGCGGGCTCTTTGACAGACAATCGGCATCCTTATGTTTGCGTCCGCTCTTGTAGATAACGGTCACGTCAAATTCTTGCAACTTCAGCGCCCATCTTGCCAAACGGCCAGAAGGATCTTTCTGCCCTACCAACCAACATAGAGAATGATGGTCAGTGACAACCGTGAATGGTCGACCAAACAAATATGGGCGGAATTTGCTAATAGACCAGACTACAGCAAGGCATTCTTTTTCCGTTGTAGAATAGTTATTTTCAGCCTTTGTCAAGCTTCTAGATGCATAAGCTATAGGCCGCTCCTTTCCACCTTGTATTTGTAGAAGAACAGCTCCAATACCATGTCCGCTTGCATCCGTGTGTAGATGGGTATCAGCGGATTCATCAAAGTGTCCTAAGACAGGCTCTGAAATTAGAGCTGTTTTAAGGACTTCAAACGCTTTCTCTTGAGCTGCATCCCAATAAAATTGTTTTTCAGTCTTCAGTAGGTCATGCAAAGATCTAGCTTTGCCGGCAAAGTTCTCAATAAATCTTCGGTAATAGGAACATAATCCAAGAAAGCTCTTCAGTTCAGAGATATTCCTTGGCCTCGGAAATTTAGAGACGGCTTTAACTTTATCTGGATCTGGATGAATTCCATTGGCGTCAACAAGGTGTCCCAAAATCTTTATCCTCCTTGATCCAAAAAGACACTTTTTGTGGTTCAAGCTTAGTCCAGCTTTCTGGATGCAGCTTAATACAAGTTGTAGACGACGTAGATGTTCCTCAAAGGTAGGTGCGTAAACTACGATGTCGTCCAGGTAGCAAAGGCACATGTTCCATTTAAGACTGCCCAGAACACTATCTATCATCCTTTCAAACGTTGCTGGAGCGTTGCAAAGACCGAAAGGCATTACTTGGAATTCATACAGCCCATCTGGAGTGATGAAAGCAGTTTTCTCCCTGTCTTTTTCGTCCACTTCAATCTGCCAATACCCGGACCGAAGATCCATCGTGGAGAAGTAACTAGAGCCGGCTAAACTGTCCAAGGCATCGTCAATGCGTGGCAGCGGGTAAACATCTTTTTTTGTTATCTTATTTAATCGACGGTAATCTACGCAGAATCTCCAGGTCCCGCCTTTCTTTCGAACTAGAATAACTGGAGATGACCAAGGACTTTCAGAGGGCTTCACGATGTGATTTTCAATCATCTTGTTCACCTCATCTTGAATTAGTCGTCGTTCACTTGGTGCTACTCTATAGGACTGCTGTTTGATAGTAGAGTGGTCGCCTGTGTTTATCTTGTGCTTCACAGTACTGGTGGGCCTAATAGGAGTACTCCCAAAGTCAAATATGTCAATAAACTCGTCAAGGCATGAAACAAGCTGTAACCTTTGAATTTCAGACAGCCCTGGATCTAGAGTAAGGTTTATCTTCTGTGACCATTCATGTGACTTTAGCTGCGTTTCTTGTAACTTATCGCTGGATTCAATAAGACTGCAGATATTCCCATTCTCATAACTTTCCATGGTGCACATATTCATTCCTGATGGAATCAGTTGCGGCCAAGAGGCTCCATTCGCCACCCAAATGCTACCTCGGCCGTGTCGAAATGTAACCAATGAGTTTGGTATAAGAACTTCCTTTCTTAATAATAAGTCCTTAGAAGTTGAGACTAAAACATCTCTAACACCACATATTTCTTCGTTTACCACACTGATCTTCTTTATTGATTTAGGCGGGATGACAAAGTCGTCGGAAGCAAACAATCTCCGGTTTTCCTCCTCTCGAGATTCCAGGACGGAGGTTTCCCCGAGATGGAGTTCATTTCTGCCACAATCAATGACGGCCTCGGTGGCCTTGAAGAAGTCCCATCCAAATATGATGTCATGGCTGCATTCCACCATAACAACGAATTCAAATGAGATATTCAGACCATTAACTTCTATGTTCAGGACACATTTTCCTAGGGTCTCTATTAAATTTTTGTTTGCGGCTTTAAGAATGGGACCTGGTTCTTTGAAGAGAGGTGTCTTTAGTTCGCGTCGAAATTTGTCTGAAATAACAGAAAAGTCGGCTCCTGAATCCACCAATGCTTTAATTTTGCGTCCATTTATTTCGACCATAACAAAATTTTCTTTTAATTTAGCGGCGATATACCCTGGAGGATTTTCCTCAATGGCGACCTCACCCCCGTTAGAAGCCGCTCCACTTAGTTTTTCACATTCTGAGGCATGGGAGAACGGCTGAAACGACGGGCTGGCGACTGGGATTGTCTTCGGGCTGGCGACCTTGCGCGGCTTGGATGTGGGGAAGAGCTCCGGTAGAAGTACGTCGAGGTTTGGGGCCTTACATAGTCGTCGTCGGCGTCATATCTCGGGGGTCGACTCGAAAATCCAACATTTCTTCCTTCTCCGCCATTCCTTGACCTGGCTTCAGCGAAGACCTGCCGTCGTTCCCTACAATAACGGACGACATGTCCGGGGGTTTGTCGTCGTAGGTTCTCCAATGTTCCGTCTTCCTGGGTTGGGTTGGTCGGTCGATATTATAATAGGGCGTTCGTGGTTGTTGTTGTACCACGTTGACTTGTGGTCTGGTAGGTTGTAGAGCACGGCTGACCTCTTCCCTCACAGTCTGTTCCAGGGCGTTCACCTCTCGGAGAGGATTGATCACTTCAGGTGCTGAGAAAACCTTTTGTATCTCTTCTCTAACGATGCGGCGAATTAACGCGGCCAAGTTGTCTGAGTCGTCAACACATGAAATGGGCATTACGTTTGACAACCTAGCGAATTTCGTACGGCCGATCCTGCGCTGCTTGACGGTTGTCAGATGACGGCAAAACTTCAGGATCTCATCTACTGTCTCTATGTCTTTCGCCACCAATACCTGGTATGTGTCCTCCGAAATTCCCTTTATAATGTGAGCAACTATCTCACCTTCTTCCATGCGAGGGTTCACCTGGTGGCAGAGACTAAGAATCTCCTGGATGTATGACTCGCTGGATTCCTCGGTCTTCTGTGCTCTTGACTTCAGAACTTCCTCGGCGCGTCGAGCAGAATCCTCTTGCAGTCCGAACACACCGCGGAATGCGTCTTCAAAGCTTCTCCACGAGTTGAGTGATTCTTCGTTATTATCAAACCACCTTCCAGCAGTTCCGTTCAAGTAAAATACGACGTTGGCAAGCTTCATGGTCTCGTCCCATCTGTTGTACTTCGACACTCTCTCGTACTCTTTCAACCACTGTCCAGGGTTTATATTTCCATCTCCAGAAAAGGTAGAAGGATCTCGTTGGCGCTGACAAGGGAGGTAGGATCCGCTAACAGTAGGTCTGTGGTCATCTTCAATTTCTATTCGTTGTGGCAAAGGTTGAAGAATTGGTTCACGTCCCTGTAGACGTCGACTTCTTCGAAGTTCCGTCACGCTACCCAGCGTCTCCACCAAAATATGTCGCAGAGATAAATAAAGCAAGGGCAAGTTTGGGGATAATTAATTTATTATAAGGGGTATCTATAGGGAGATAGAGAAAGTACGACTCACCCCAAGTTAAAGTTAATCCTAATGAGGGACGTCAGCTCCCCCCGCCGGCCAGATTCCCCAGAACCCCTCACACCCGGTGTCCAGGGATGATTGACAGACGTCCCATGGGGCCTCTTGTGATTGGAGCCGCTGAGCTTCTTGACAAAATATTCCTTTAGTTCAAATAAATTACTGATCAAAACTATTTTTATTATTATATTTCAAGATTTTAACCACGACTGCATTACCATAGCATAATCCTCAAGTTAATTAAAATCACGCACATAATCTCTTTTTTTATATATAACATATATATATTTAAACTTATTAAAAATATAATTTTTTTTCTATAAATATCATATTCCTTAAAATTCAACATACAATTTAAAAAAAAAAAACGTCACATCTTTGATAGAAAAATAAACTGCGTTTATTGCATGGAATTTTGACGATCAAAATGAATATTATTCAAAAAAGATAAAGTAGAGAGATAAATAAATATATAATTTGTCTTATAGAAATTTAATTAAGATTTTATTGCCCTTTTTGATCCAATATATGCCTTTTTAATAAAAGATTTATTTATGGATTGCTCTATTTAAAAAAGCTGTATATATGTGAAAAAATAGTACAAATGTGATATTGTACTGGGATAAGGTGCATAAATTATGAAAAAGGCATCTCCTTATCGTGCAACTGAAAGTTGCTAATGGCTTGCGCCATCTATCGGAATAAATATCAACTATTCTCGTTGATTTTTAATTATTCCAGAATTGGCCAAATACCCATTCTTGATTAATCAAAAAAAGCTAACCACGGACGCGTTTCGGGCTGTTGGCCCTCATCAGCGTGGTGCAAGCTGTACCTCAACGACCAAAAAACTGTGGGTATTTGGCCAATTCTGGAATAATAAAAAATCAACGAGAATAGTTGATATTTATTCCGATAGATGGCACAAGCCATCAGCAACTTTCAGTTGCACGATAAGGAGATGCCTTTTTCATAATCATATATATATATAAATATATATATATATATATATATATATATATATATATATATATTAAAAATAAAGAAGGCATCTCCTGACCACGAGCACATGTGCTTTTTAGATGGTAGAGCGCCATCTAGTGGAGCAAAAATAAACTAAACTAAGCGCTCTGCCATCTAAAAAGCACATGTGCTCGTGGTCAGGAGATGCCTTCTTTATTTTTAATATCAACACCTGACCCACTTATCTTCTATTTTTTCTATTGTTTTTTCATATATATATATATATATATATATATATATATATATAAAGAGACAAGGGTCACCTCTCCCGTCAAAATAGACGTCTTAAACCAGACGCCATCTATGACGGGAGAGGCGACCCTTGTCTCTTTAGATCAATATCCTCCCGGCAAAATTTCCATCTATATTTTAGCCATAGATATGGCCCAGCCACTTTGCCAGCTAAACACCTCTTTGGCAGATTGTCAAGATTCCATTAGATTCCGTGTGGATCTCGTGGAATAAAGTCCGTCCTAGACTGACGAAGGCCATTAGCCCGAAATCATGGTCTCTAGGTGGACAATCTCAGTTTATCAAAGCTGGTGTTGTGGCTTTGTCACCGACCCGAGGCCGCTAGTTGCGGCGACGGTCAATAGATGGCGTCTGGTTTAAGACGTCTATTTTGACGGGAGAGGCGACCCTTGTCTCTTTAGATCAATTTCCTCCCGGCAAAATTTCCACCTAAATATAAATATATATACAAATTTTATATATAGATGGGGGAATTTTGTCGGGGGGAAATCGATCTATAAAAACAAAAGATGCTTTCCTGTAAAAAAATACGTTAAAACTAACCACTATCTATTGATTGCCCCCGCGAACTAACGGACTCAGAACGGTGACAAAGGACAAAATATCTTAAATATCGTAGTTAGATTCCCCTTACAGTGTTATTTATTTATTTTTTATATACAAAATGTAATGCCTTGACAAAGGTTGGCGTTCAGTCAACCGAAATATTGGCAAATAAATATTTTATTAAATCAAATTCACTTGGTTCTTTTTTTATGCGGTAGATGCGTTCCAGGGGAATCCGCATAAAAAAAAATCTCGACAAAAAAAGACATACATTTATATGTAAAATGATGGATACGTTCCATTTATTAAAAAAATCGCATAAAACCTAAATAATGTTTTAAAATGCACCAGAAATCGCATAAAAAAAGATTTATAAATAATAAGATTTAATTTTTTTCTCATCATATTTTAATAAATGGCACATATGTGTGCTAATAACAAAAACAAAACTTAATATGTAAAAAAAAAAAACATAAACAAAACTTTATTTAAAATCATATTAAGAATGTTTTCATCATTATTCGCTGTCTGATAATGTGCGAACCCGTTTGTGGATTGGTGCAAGATCACTTTCATCACTTGAAGATAAAATTACGTCATCAGATCTACATGGTAATGCTTCTTTAGGAACTTCAGTGATTTTTTTTCTTTGACAAGGTAGTCAGTAATCAAACGCTGTGATGGCTTGACTAGTTCTTTGTAGAGTTCTCTGTAGCCAGACATACAAAATTTCAGATCACGTTGGAATTTTAAGGCGCGTTCTACATCATTATCATTTTGAATAAAAAAAAATTCCGATTTACCGGAAAGTTGAAGGCCTTCCCGAAGTAATTTTTCGTCCAGTGGAGTAACATCTTCCTGTTCGCTATCTACTGTTTCGAAATCTTTAGTAGTATCTACCATACTTTCCAAAATATCATCATCATTTAGGGCTTCGTCCACAAGCAATTCTTCTATATCATGCTCGCCAAAATCATCAAAACCTTCCCCACCTATTTCCTTAGCAATTGAAATAATATCTGATGTTACTATTGTTGTTCTATTTGATTCATTTCTCTTTGATACGCATTCAGGCCAAGCAGCTTTCCAACATGCATTTAAAGTTTGTGATTTTATCTCGGCAATTGCTAACGCAACATGATCTACACAGTTCAAGATATTAAATTGTTTCCAAACTTCAGTAACTGTTATTGTATCGGATTCCAGTTTATCGAAAATGAATTGGAAAGTGAATTTTACATAATATTTTTTAAATGTTGAAATAATTCCCTGATCTAATGGTTGAATTAGGCTCGTTGTGTTTGGAGGGAAAAAAACTACCTTTATATTTGGATGTTCTAAGTTTGGATGACCTGGTGCATTGTCAAGAATTAATAAGATCTTAAATTCGAGACCCATCTCTTTCATATAATTTTCTACTTCGGGTACGAAGCATTTATTGAACCATTCAGTGAAAATAGCCGTTGTTACCCAGGCCTTCTTGTTTGCCATCCAATGTACGGGCAGTGTATTTAAGTCTTTTCCTTTTAATGCACGTGGTTTTAAAGATCGATTTACAAGCAGCGGTTTTAACATTCGATCGCCAGATGCATTGCTGCACAGCAATAAAGTAACTCGATCTTTAGCAGCTTTAAAACCACTGGCATTTTTTTCGGACTTTGCAATGTAAGTACGGGTTGGCATTTTTTTCCAAAACAATCCTGTTTCATCAGCATTGAAGATTTGATGGGCACATTATCGTCCATCTTTAATAATTTTAGCCAACTTTTCAGGATATTTTCTAGCAGCTTCTTCATCTGCAGAAGCCACCTCACCTTTTATTTTTAGATTATGAAAAGAATGTTTTTTTATAAAACCAGTTAACCACCCTGTGCTGGCAGAGAATTGTGGATTACTTTCACGTGAAGATGTAGATGGCTCTGATTCTTTTAACTCCTTGTAAAATTTAAGGGCTTTCATCTTGATTAAATGTCCATCTAACGGAATTCTTTTTTGAGTTAAATCTTCAATCCAAATTACGAGGGCCTTTTCTGTTTTTTCTATTAAAGTGCCTCTTGAATATGATGAAATTTTAGAACTCAAATTTATACCAGATCTGACTGATCTTCTTATTGCCGCTTCATTTTTTTTTATTGCTCTTATAGTAGATTCGCCTAAATTATAACGTTTACCTATTGCTGTTGATCTTTCTCCTTTCGCCAAGCAATCGAGAATTATAATTTTGGTTTCTAGCGAAATTGCACTTCTTTTTTGTTTTTTATTATTGTCACACATTTTCTTTAAGAGTACTAAAAATTATAGAAAAAACTTAATGTACAATTACGCACTAAAATTATTCAAAAAAACTTACAATTCACTTGAGTAAATTTATCTTCCGGTTTTCGGTAGTAACCTTCTTTCACAAAGTTTTATTTTCTAATGCTTTCCAATATGCAGGCTTTTTTAATTAGTTTCATACAAAAACAAAATGCAGCATAAAAACACGCAATTTTAACGAGGTATTTTTGTTTTTGTCTCTTTTGTTTTTAAGAACAAATCAAGAGAAAACATGTCAATAAAAGAAAAAAGAAATTTGTAACGGCAGCTGGCACGCCGGCGGGTTTTCAGTTTTGATTTCGGTTTTGCACGAGTTGTGTAAGACACCGGCAGGCGCGGAATAAAAGACATTGGAACTTCCCCTCTACTGTTTGTTGGATAACAACATACAACCAGGACGTTACAAAATTCTTTCTTTGTATTGATTGCGTAATAGTAGAGTTGTAGTTGTTATTCTTATTCGTTTTCAGAAAAAGTGAATCACCAAAAAAAAAATTTTCGAAATTCGAAAAAAAATATTTTTTTCTTGCACCGCATAACTCCAAAACCGCATAAAAAAACCGCATAAAAAGAGAACGAAGTGTATATGGCCCAGATGTTCATGTTTTTCTTAAAACTTTGTTTTTCTTATTACTTGGCGAATAATATTGGTATTTCAAATTTTTGCAAGTGTTTAAGAACTTTTGGGACAACCTTGTATGATTAGAGATATAAAGAAATAATTTATGTTAAAGAAAAAAAACTTCGAGTCGAATTAAAAACACCAGACACAAAATTGACGTGTTTTCTGGCGTGATAAATTAAATAAATGGTGTGAAATAGAATAAAATTGTTGCAGAGGAGCGTTGCTTTGATCTTCTTTCTTTTGATCTTCTATCGTAAACAGACCTTTTATTCTCAAGTGTGTTAGGGTATATTCACCTTTATACCTCCTTCCTTATCCCCTGTGTCACCACGAACCCGAATTCTGTCACTTACTTCTTCATACCACAGTCGTCCAAATACTTCAACTTAATCGATTCAAGAATATCTATATATTCCGAAAGTAAAAGCAGGAAGAAATTCTGTAAACTTATGAAATTTTGGTTTAGAGTATCTTCATGCTTTTCGGTCGCATGTGCCACACTGTGGACTAACACTATGTTTTTTATTATCCATAGTTGTTGTTGTCGTGTCCAAAGAAGAGTCTCAGATGTCTCCATGTATCTCCATCACAGCAGAAGCAATATCCATTATCCAATTATCCCTAGTACATGTCGTACAGACTATCATAATCGTGGTGGGTAGAAGTTGGCGACTGCTTTTACTGTAAGTAAACAATATTTCTACACATATGAAAAGCAGTTTATCTCTTGCACTTACAAATATGTCATCGCCCTGTTTGGTTACTTGCACTCGCTGTAGGGTTAGACTTTTGCAAGAATCGTGGCCATTAGAGCATTTAAAAAAAATATATAAAATGTATCCAATGCGAGATTCCATCCCGGTTGGTCGAAAAACAAACGGGTTAGAACACCTTTCCACCGACCCCTTCTAACGTTAAGTAAATATAGTATACTAGCCGAGTGACCCGGGCAACGCCCCGGGTTTACCCGAAGGACCCGCAGGTGAGAAACTATAGAAGAAAAATTTTAACAAATCAGAAAATGAAATTGCAAACAACAGAACTACACTTCTTTAAGGACATGAGAGCACATGCACTGTATCACCATACGTGTACCATTTTCAAAGACCCTGCTTAGGATTAAAACTTCTCAGAAGCATAACAATAGTACCAACCTAGAGGTTAACTGGTGTGGATGCATTCCTCTGGGAGTAAGACTATTGAGAAATTCAGTAGGGAGTTATTTTGCTTCTCCGCATTCTAACACTCCAACTGTTAACACTGTGGAAACACTGACTCATGTTTGGTAAGCAATTTCAGGGAAGAAACTATAGACATTGGATTAAATAAATTATTAATTAAATTGCATTAAATAAAAATTATTAGATTTAAATAAATATTATTAGAGTGAAAAAAAAAGAAAAAATTAACAAATTAGAAAATAAAATTTCGAAAAATACAACTATATTGCAGATAAGATAAGAGGACCTTATTAAAAAATAAATAAACAAACTGTAATTCGACACTATCGATAATTCGACACTTTCGATAATTCGACACTTTCGATAATTCGACCATTTTAAAAATCAAATTTACAAGGTTGATTGTTGTTTAAATACAACTTTGATTTTGCATGCATAAACACAGGCTCTTGTAGCAAGAACCCAAATATTATTTATAGTCATAGCAAAAGCCAACTTTAGTGAAAACTGATGCCTCTTCAGAATGAATGGAAGACTGAAATCTGAAGGAGCAGAAGATATGGGTCATCTTTACATGTATGCTATCCAATGTTCGCACACTTGAAAAAGCCACATATAAAGTTGTCCGTGCGTAAACACAGGCTCTTGTAGCCAAGGTTTGGCCTTGAGCCTTATTTATAGTCATAGCAAAAGCCAACCTTAGTGAAAACTAAAGCCTCTCTAGAATGAAGCGAAGGTTGGTATCCGAAGGGGCCAAAGATATTTCAGACACTATACAGTGTGTTCAACTTTGGGCACTGTCAGTATATGTGCTTCAAGGACATGAGAGCACATGCGCTGAAACACCATACGTGTTCCATCGCAAAGATCCTAAAGGCATTGGTTAAAGTATAAATAAATATTTTGGAAATGAAAAAAAAAAATACATATATATATAAGAAAATAAATTGGAATAAAAATTTACAAACTATATTTCAGAGTGGATACATATTTGAAAGGAAAAAAAAAAAGAAAATTGCAAACAACAAAACTATATTACAGATATGACATGAAAACTAACGCCTCTCTAGAATGAAGCGAAGGTTGGTATCCGAAGGGGCCAAAGATATTTCAGACACTATACAGTGTGTTCAACTTTGGGCACTGTCAGTATATGTGCTTCAAGGACATGAGAGCACATGCGCTGAAACACCATACGCGTTCCATCGCAAAGATCCTAAAGGCATTGGTGAAAGTATAAATGACCCATATCTTCTGCTCCTTCAGATTTCAGTCTTCCATTCATTCTGAAGAGGCATCAGTTTTCACTAAAGTTGGCTTTTGCTATGACTATAAATAATATTTGGGTTCTTGCTACAAGAGCCTGTGTTTATGCATGCAAAAGCAAAGTTGTATTTAAACAACAATCAACCTTGTAAATTTGATTTTTAAAATGGTCGAATTATCGAAAGTGTCGAATTATCGAGTGTCGAATTACAGTTTGTTTATGTATTTTTTAATAAGGTCCTCTTATCTTATCTGCAATATAGTTGTATTTTTCGAAATTTTATTTTCTAATTTGTTAATTTCTTTCTTTTTTTTTCACTCTAATAATATTTATTTAAATCTAATAATTTTTATTTAATGCAATTTAATTAATAATTTATTTAATCCAATGTCTATAGTTTCTTCCCTGAAATTGCTTACCAAACATGAGTCAGTGTTTCCACAGTGTTAACAGTTGGAGTGTTAGAATGCGGAGAAGCAAAATAACTCCCTACTGAATTTCTCAATAGTCTCACTCCCAGAGGAATGCATCCACACCAGTTAACCTCTAGGTTGGTACTATTGTTATGCTTCTGAGAAGTTTTAATCCTAAGCAGGGTCTTTGAAAATGGTACACGTATGGTGATACAGTGCATGTGCTCTCATGTCCTTAAAGTAGTGTAGTTCTGTTGTTTGCAATATCATTTTCTGATTTGTTAAAATTTTTCTTCTATAGTTTCTCAGCTGCGGGTCCTTCGGGTAAACCCGGGGCGTTGCCCGGGTCACTCGGCTAGTATGTATATAAAAAAGCAAAGCCCAATTCTAAACCCAAATATTTTTTTTATGAGAAGAACATCAACATATTGCATGATTACGGCAGTCCATAGCTTCCCTGACAAAAATTCACCAAGAAAGTAAAATATTCCAAAATTTTTCTGTGTGTAAATTGCTAAATATGTAAAAAACATGTATACAAAAAGCAAAGCCCAATTCTAAACCCAAATATTTTTTTTATGAGAAGAACATCAACATAATGCATGATTACGGCAGTCCATAGCTTCCCTGACAAAAATTCACCAAAAAAGTTAAATATTCCAAAAATATTTCTGTGTATATATTGCTAAATGTGTAAATAACATGTATATAAAAAAGCAAAGCTTAATATTAAATTTCATTATCCTTTTTACAGGAAAAGCATCAAAATACTGCATAAGTACGGCACTTTTGCAGCCGCATGATTACGGCAGTCCATAGCTTCCCTGACAAAAATTCACCAAGAAAGTTAAATATTCCAAAATTTTTCTGTGTGTAAATTGCTAAATATGTAAAAAACATGTATACAAAAAAGCAAAGCCCAATTCCAAACCCAAATATTTTTTTTATGAGAAGAACATCAACATAATGCATGATTACGGCAGTCCATAGCTTCCCTGACAAAAACACCAAAAAAGTTAAATATTCCAAAAATATTTCTGTGTATATATTGCTAAATGTGTAAATAACATGTATATAAAAAAGCAAAGCTTAATTTTAAATTTCATTATCCTTTTCACAGGAAAAGCATCAAAATACTGCATAAGTACGGCACTTTTGCAGCCGCATGATTACGGCAGTCCATAGCTTCCCTGACAAAAATTCACCAAGAAAGTTAAATATTCCAAAATTTTTCTGTGTGTAAATTGCTAAATATGTAAAAAACATGTATACAAAAAGCAAAGCCCAATTCCAAACCCAAATATTTTTTTTATGAGAAGAACATCAACATAATGCATGATTACGGCAGTCCATAGCTTCCCTGACAAAAATTCACCAAAAAAGTTAAATATTCCAAAAATATTTCTGTGTATATATTGCTAAATGTGTAAATAACATGTATATAAAAAAGCAAAGCTTAATTTTAAATTTCATTATCTTTTTCACAGGAAAAGCATCAAAATACTGCATAAGTACGGCACTTTTGCAGCCGCATGATTACGGCAGTCCATAGCTTCCCTGACAAAAATTCACCAAGAAAGTTAAATATTCCAAAATTTTTCTGTGTGTAAATTGCTAAATATGTAAAAAACATGTATACAAAAAGCAAAGCCCAATTCCAAACCCAAATATTTTTTTATGAGAAGAACATCAACATAATGCATGATTACGGCAGTCCATAGCTTCCCTGACAAAAATTCACCAAAAAAGTTAAATATTCCAAAAATATTTCTGTGTATATATTGCTAAATGTGTAAATAACATGTATATAAAAAAGCAAAGCTTAATTTTAAATTTCATTATCCTTTTCACAGGAAAAGCATCAAAATACTGCATAAGTACGGCACTTTTGCAGCCCCCCTGACAAAAATTCACTAAAAGAGGTAAGTATTCAAAAAAATATATTGGTATATATATTGCTAAATGTGTAACAAACATGTATATAAAAAAGCAAAGCTTAATTCTAAGTTCTAATATTTTTTTTTATAAGAAAAGCTACAAAAGCAAATAGGGAGAAGTGAAGCCATTTAGCCATTTTCAAAATCTGATTGTGAAAGAGTAAAAAAATGAGTAAATAAGAGCAAATATAAAGAAAAAGTATTGCTAAATGTGTAATAAACATGTATATAAAAAAGCAAAGCTTAATTCTAAGTTTTAATATAAAGAAGAAATAAGACACAAAAATGGAGCTAAATTCAAATGAAAAACTATAACAAATTAATAAAAAAAAATAAGACCTAATCCAAATGCCACCATCATCAGACAAAAGAAAAAATGAGATTTTATTCTTTAGTTCATTTATTCTTCTGTCTGATGCTGTTGCTGAAACGTCACACACTATTAAATTATTTGGATTAGGTCTTATTAATGAGAAAAAAAAAGATGCCAAAGAGAGATGAAAAGATGCCAAAAAAGATAACCAGATACAAAAATTGTGCTAAATTCAAATGAAAAACTATAACAAACACTTATAAAAGATAATTATTATAGAATAAAAGTAATAATTCAATCTACAATTCGAAAAATTTATATATTTAAATGAAAAACTATAACAAAGTACTTACATAATCAAATGAATCAGAAATATATATTATTTCAAAACACATTTTTACGCATTTCAAAACAAATGAATTGATGATGATAAATGCAAAAAATCTACGATTGTAAAATAGATTAAATTAAAAAATAAAAATAACTGCTAACATTAGGAAAATAAAAACAGGCCTATCATACGAAGAAAAAAATAACGAAAATTTTGGTATATAGATTGTTATGTGTAGTTCAGAATCTTCGGAGGAGATAGCTCAGGACTTTACAATGGAAAACTCTGTTACGGTATTATCTATATAGACTAGACCCGGCTTCGCCCGAATTCATTTTGACGGTATGTTTGTCCAATTAATATTGTTTTTAATAAATCAATAAGATTATTATTTATAATATCGTTATTAGTAGTATTCACAATAGTCAGACAGAAATACATTAATATATGAATGGTGTTGATATTAAAAATAAAGAAGGCATTTCCTGACCACGAGCACATGTGCTTTATAGATGGCTGAGCGCCATCTAGTGGAGAAAAAATACACTAAACGTTTATTTAACCTGCTCCGTGATATTTGCTCAAACCAATTTCTTGATAAATCAAGAAAAGCCATCCACGAACGCGTTTAGCGCTGTTGGCGTTTGTCAGCGTGGAGTAGGCTGTAGCCACTTTGACCAAAAATTCGGGAAGCCACTGGGACCAAAAATCTCTTTGGTCGCAGTGTTTACAGCCTACTCCACGCTGACGAGCGCCAATAGCGCGAAACGCGTTCGTGGATGTCTTTATTTATCAAGAAATTGGGTTGGCCAAATATCACGGAGCAAGTTAAATAAACGTTTAGTTTATTTTTGCTTCACATTAATATATCCTTATAATCATTATTATCCGACTGATAAATGTATATTGATGAAGCGTTATTGCTTAGTGTTAATTTATGCCTAACTGGCCTTGTTCCTATTGTTTGCGGAAGAGCATGGCTCGATGAAAATATTTTTATGTAATTCTATTGTTCTATAAGAGCGTATATCCTTAGTTTTCTTGAAAACCATTTCTGAGATTCCACTCTTCAGTTCTGCGTATGCAAGCAGAATCGTCCAATAGAGTATTAGAACTCTAAGAAGCGGTCTGGTGGATTGAATTGGCGAAACCGCTGGGAGGGTTCCCCACTAATGAGCCAAGCCCTCGCAATAAATCTTTTCAATATATACACAGTATTTGTATTGTGTATAAAAGAAACATTCGGGCTTAAATCCTTTCATATTATAAGAAACAATATCCCTGTAGGTGTAGAGGAAGAAGAAACAATATCCCTGCAGATGTAGAGGAAGAAGAAACTATATCCCTGCAGATATAGAGGAATAAAAAACAATATCCCTGCAGATGTAGAGGAAGAAGAAACAATATCCTTGGAAAAGGAGAGGAAGAAGAAACAAACTCCCTGTAGATGTAGAGGAAGAAGAAACAATATCCCTGCAGGAGTAGTGGAAGACGAAACAATATCCCTGTAGATCTAGAGGAAGAAGAAACAATATCCCTGCAGATGTGGAGGAAGAAGAAACAATATCCCTGCAGATATAGAGGAAGAAGAAACAATATCCCTGCAGATATAGAGGAAGAAGAAACAATATCCCTGCAGGAGTAGTGGAAGACGAAACAATATCCCTGTAGATCTAGAGGAAGAAGAAACAATATCCCTGTAGATCTATAGGAAGAAGGAACACTATCCCTGTAGATGTAGAGGATGAAGAAACAATATCCCTGCAGATGTAGAGGAAGAAGAAACAATATCCCTGTAGATGTAGAGGAAGAAGAAACAATATCCTTGTATATGTAGAGGAAGAAGAAACAATATCCCTGTAGATGTAGAGGAAGAAGAACCAATATCCCTGCAGATGTAGAGGAAGAATAAACAATATCCCTGTAGATGTTAAGGAAGAAGAAACAATATCCCTGTAGATGTAGAGGAAGAAGAAACAATATCCTTGTAGATGTAGAGGAAGAACAAACAATATCCCTGCAGATGTAGAGAAAAAAGAAACAATATCCCTGAAAATGTAGAGGAAGAAGAAACAATATCCCTGCAGATGTAGAGGAAGAATAAACAATATCCCTGTAGATGTAGAGGAAGAAGAAACAATATCCCTGTAGATGTAGAGGAAGAAGAAACAATATCCCTGCAGATGTAGAGGGAGAATAAACAATATCCCTGTAGATGTAGAGGAAGAAGAAACAATATCTTTGCAGATGTAGAGGAAGAAGAAACAATATCCCTGTAGATGTAGAGGAAGAAGAAACAATATCCCTGTAGATGTAGAGGAAGAAGAACCAATATCCCTGCAGATGTAGAGGAAGAATAAACCATATCCCTGTAGATGTTAAGGAAGAAGAAACAATCTCCCTGTAGATGTAGAGGAAGAAGAAACAATATCCTTGTAGATGTAGAGGAAGAAGAAACAATATCCCTGCAGATGTAGAGAAAAAAGAAACAATATCCCTGAAAATGTAGAGGAAGAAGAAACAATATCCCTGCAGATGTAGAGGAAGAATAAACAATATCCCTGTAGATGTAGAGGAAGAAGAAACAATATCCCTGTAGATGTAGAGGAAGAAGAAACAATATCCCTGCAGATGTAGAGGGAGAATAAACAATATCCCTGTAGATGTAGAGGAAGAAGAAACAATATCTTTGCAGATGTAGAGGAAGAAGAAACAATATCCCTGTAGATGTAGAGGAAGAAGAAACAATATCCCTGTAGATGTAGAGGAAGAAGAACCAATATCCCTGCAGATGTAGAGGAAGAATAAACCATATCCCTGTAGATGTAGAGGAAGAAGAAACAATATCCCTGCAGATGTAGAGGAAGAAGAAACAATATCCCTGTAGTTGTAGAGAAAAAAGAAACAATATCCCTGAAAATGTAGAGGAAGAAGAAACAATATCCCTGCAGATGTAGAGGAAGAAGAAACAATATCCCTGTAGATGTAGAGGAAGAAGAAACAATATCCGTGCAGATGTAGAGGAAGAATATACAATATCCCTGTAGTTGTAGAGAAAAAAGAAACAATATCCCTGTAGTTGTAGAGGAAGAAGAAACAATATCTCTGTAGATGTAGAGGAAGAAGAAACAATATCCCTGCAGGAGTAGTGGAAGAAGAAACAATATCCCTTTATATGTAGAGGAAGAAGAAACAATATCCCTGTAGATGTAGAGGAAGAAGAAACAATATCCCTGTAGATGTAGAGGAATCAGAAACAATATCCCTGTAGATGTAGAGGAAGAAGAAACAATATCCCTGTAGATGTAGAGGAAGAAGAAACAATATCCCTGTAGATGTAGAGGAAGAAGAAACAATATCCCTGCAGAAGAAGGGATAAATCCTGGCAGAAGAGAGAGGAACGATGACAGTCCAGGTATCCACATCATCCACGGTGACAGAAAAAAAAGGGTGTGTCTGGGGATCTCCAGCAGCCAATCAGCTTCAAGCTACCAACCATAAGCCTAATCAACGGTCCCTCGAGTCATCGTCTGCCTGACAAAGGCTTTATTTAATCTTCGCATGGCACACAGAATCCTAATTAAACCTTTTTCAACTTAATTAGACGGAAAATGTGTTTAATTCTATTTCCATCGTGGATTTGTTTTAATGAGTTTATGATTCTCGTTAAGACCCTGTGTGCACAAAAAGAAGACATCTTTGTCAATATGCCCGCTGAGGAGAATAAAGTTTTTTTTTTCCATAGCGGAAGATTACCATGCGGCAGGCTTCTAATTTCGTATTTCATTCTTCTATGAAGGATTGCCTTCAGACAGACACATTCTACTTTAATTATAATTAATTTGCGTGAGGCATCGTTCCCCAAGAAAGAAAAAAAATAGTTAGCAACTTTTTGTGATTAATTGGTTTGTTGGAAGTTAATTGTTGGGTGAGTGGAGACTTGGTGCTCGGGGACCCTCCAGGAAGACTAGGGGAAGTAACTGTAACTAGGAGTTATCTAATTATGCCTGTTGTCTCTTAGAAGTATCTTTGGTAGTTTCTTGTTTGGTAAATTCCAAATATTCTTCCTTCACTGTCTTCTTCCTTCTTATTTCCACTAAATTATATTAGGGTACCAAGCTTATAGAGTTTGAGAATTTCGATTGTGTTTTGGGTGAAGTAGAATGCGTCTGATATCTTGATCATTAAGACTGGGAGCACTATTCAATGTCAGACCGACTTAACTCCAATATGAAATGGCTTCCTCTGCCATGAGGAAAGACGCCACATGGAGCACAGACTCAACCTGTATCCCTGGATCAGGAGCCCTTACAGGGTACTATCAACTGGGCCTGCTGAGTCCAGGTGTTTTAGTGAGCTTGTTACTGCCCCCCCTCCTCCTTTTTCATCAGGGTTTGGGACCGGCAAAGGCGGAGTTTAGCTTCATTGTAGATTATTATATTGGGAAGAAAGAGAGGGTCTTAATTATTGTATTTCACCAAACAAAACATTCTTACATAATCATCCCTGAGCGATTCCACCATCAATTACTGCTTCCGAGCTTTTTGAGACGCTGAGCGATTGAAGAATGGCCCACATTTAAGTCTTCATCCAACATTCTCGTTGGCAATCTCTCGTTTTCCTCCAAGGCTGCCTTAGTGCCTGTTGGTCGAAACTTGAAAATTGGGTATTCTTGATCTACGTGGTTTGTATAGCCTGGTTTCCAGAGAGGAACCGAGCAGAGGTCAGACTAACGTAATGATAGGCCGCGTCGGAGAGATCTTCCCCTAACACTCGAATCCGGGTTTTTTTTATATAGTTTGCTCATGTTTATAGGCCCTATCGTCAGGGAAGTTTTCTCTCTCTCTCTTCATAAATCCTCTCTCTCACAGGTTATATTTTTAAAAAACTTCGTTATAAGGCAGTTTCTGTGATTGACTATTTATATAGGACACCTAAATACTATCAACTTAGCGGCCTCTATAGCTTAAAATAATTTTATTTTAAAAATATGGCTATCTCAATTTTTAATCATTGCAATATAAGTGCTGTAGATATGGATTTTAATTATATGTATTCAAAAAGTAGCGCTATAAATATGTGTCACTTAGATAATACCCGTAAGAAAAAGTTGCGTTATTTCAAACAAAAGAACATATTCCTGGGCCAACCTTCATTGCATCATGGTGGAAGGATGAGAGAACAGAAAGTCGTCTAATTATAAAGTAAACCTATCATGGATTTAACCACAGAATATATATATGTGGTAACCGAGAGAGCTCAATACGGTCGATTTTCGCTCACTCCTTTGGTAACCGAGAGAGACAGTCAGGATGTGGAGAGTTTTCCAATACCTCTCTGTACCTTGGAAGACCTTTAACAGTTATCACAGAGTACAGGCAGTCGTGGTCGAGGCAGAATGGAATACTTGGAATTTCCACACAATAAACGAAGGGACACAGTTGTACTAGGAAAGTTCCGTTAACAGAAATAATTGAGATAAGCAGAAAAAGATAGAGAGGGTTAAGTAGAGGTTTCTTGCTAAGCTATGGTGACATGGTCGATAGGGTGGACCGGCGACATACGCTCCCGCGGACTTTGAAGTGGCTATCCCTTTCTGGCCTATCGGAGATTTTATAGCTTTCAATACGGGAGTATTGGGGCTTCATCTGATGCAATAATGGCGTGAATCACGTAAGAGAGGTCATTTTACTCTTTTAACCACTTTCTGGAAACTTCCTACATCTTTAAGCCTCGTTCCTAAACGTTGTTGGACTTCTATATCTCACTCTCTTCTATTTAACTCAACTCTTCTTTTATTACACAGTTTAATTTTATTATCCTCAGTTTGTTCAGAGTACATTACATATTGTGATGTAATGATACATTATAACATACGTACAATTATAGTTACAGAAGTGTTTCTATTATACAACACGACAATCTTGTTATATTATACCAATATAGGGTTGTTGGTTCAAATTACAATATATATATAGGAAAAAACAAAAGACAACAATAAAAGGGACAGGTGTTGATATTAAAAATAATGAAAGCATATCCTGACAAGGAGCACATGTGCTTTTTAGATGGCAGAGCGCCATCTAGTGGAACAGAAATCAACAAAAATTTAATTTAACCTGTTCCCTGATTATTGGCCAACCCAATTTCGTGGATGGCTTTTCTTGATTTATCAAGAAATTGGGTTGACCAAATATCAGGGAACAGGTTAAATAAATGTTTAGTTGATTTTTGTTCTACCAAATGGCGCTCTCTCTCTCTGCCATCTAAAAAGCCTATATGCTCCTGATCAGGATATGCCTTCATTATTTTTAATATATTTTGATTATATTTTGATATATATTTTTGATTATATATTATATTTTGATCCAATATATGCCTTTTTAATTAAAGATATATTTATATTTATTTAAGATGTCTCATTCTATGTCCTCTCCTTTCAGGCTGGGAATTTCTATTTAATTTTTCTACTGGAATATTAGAATGCGTTTTTTAAAATAATGTTCCTTTTTTATGTTTCTCTCGTGATGTATGTCGCACAAAAAATAATATTATATATTATATAATCTAAAAACTCAAATATTTCTATATTTAAAAATATATATATTTTATTTTTTTCATTGATAATTTTACTTTTGTTATCATCGTTTTTTAGAAGGACTTTCAGTTTTTGTTGTATAGTTTTGTTGCAAATATGCGTAGTTAACATATCTATCCTTTTAAATCACTAATATAGGATTAACTCTATCAATTCTATATAATGTGAAAATAACTAATGTGTAATATTTCCTCAAGTAATTGAAAATAAAAGCTACTTGACGGTAAATAATTATATTTTTTTATCACGACTGCACCTCAACCTATTATCTTATCGATCCTTTGTCTTATCAAGCCTTATCTAACAACAACAAAAAATATTCATAACATATATATATAATCTTTATCTTAAAATATTAATTATACAATAATTTTAATTTATATACTTATGTGAAAAAATAAAAAGGTCAAGTGTTGATATTAAAAACAAAGAAGGCATACCCTAACCACAAGCACAAGGAAAATGCTATCTAAAAAGCACATGTGCTCGTAGTCAGGATATGCCTTCTTTGTTTTCAATATATACATATGTGCAAAATATAAGTACCTATTCTTTTAAAAAGGTATTTAAACACATTTAAAGAGATAGGTGCATTTTTTGCCCATGAATAGCATCTTCCTGTACTTTTGCAATATATATCTAGGTATTTATAAATTGAAAAATATTACAAATTGTTATGTTCATTTTTTATCTCACCGGGTATTTCTGCCATTTTATATGAATCGATAGTATAAATTGACAGAAACAATATCCCCAGAATACATACCATCGTACAGTGTCTGTCCTTCCAACGGGAGTTTAAGGCCACTTTCCTTCTCATCAGGACGCCTCAGGTCCTTTGTTCGCTTTCTTCCCGCGGACTCCTGAAAAAATCCATTAGCGCCTTTCTAAAGCGTTCAGGAACAATGGCTCGTGTGACTGCGACATTTTTATCAGCGACATGGAGGGGTTTAATAGCCTATTGGAAAACTTTTTATTGCTCGAGTATTTTGGTCGATGGTTCAATATGCGGCCACTTCCTTTCCTCCATCGCATAATTCGGAAAATGAAGAAGACACTAGTGTGGTTCTGTGGAAGAATTAACTGCTTTGAGGATCTCCCAATAT
This sequence comes from Cordylochernes scorpioides, assembly GCA_030710605.1. NCBI lineage: Eukaryota > Metazoa > Arthropoda > Arachnida > Pseudoscorpiones > Chernetidae > Cordylochernes > Cordylochernes scorpioides. Next base: position 71,864,265 of record CP092881.1, read on the forward strand.
ACAGCTAGAAATAATGAATAGGAAAATATCGATCTATACCTCTATCCTAACATACATATACGTACTGGGGAAGTATCTACAAGAGCTGACCTTAACCCTCATTAACCAAAGCTCAAATCATTCTTTCATTTTTTTGAGATCACATTTCACTACAGAAAATTTGAGAAAAATTATTATAATTTTGCTCATTGTTATTCTTTAATTGAAAATATTCTTAGTCAACAACAACAACAACAATAAAAGCTTTATTAAGACCTTTTAGTCTTATACAGATTCTCCAAGCAGAAATAAAGGATACATGCAGGAAAAACAGTGATAGAACTTAATGGTATCATGATATTTATATACAGGGAAAATTATATAAAGACAATCAAGCTAATAGATTAATATGGGCAAATTGGAGGCAAAAGAAGTTACTATACATGGATTTACCAGGGATTCTCGTGTGGAGTTATTTGGTAGCAGCTCTGAGACTTTTCATAGCTATATAGAACTTTTCCTAATCATCATCCCCGCCCTTGACATTGCCGGTTGGACTTCACTTGTAAGCATGATATTCTTTGTCATTCTCAAAGTATTTCTTATAGTTTTCGTTCAACCATTTTGTTGTGTTGATATTTAGATGGTCAAGGATGTCAATAAACAGAAGATTTCGTAAACTTTATTGGTTTATTCCAGTTCAGTTATTGCGTGGATTATACTAAAATAAATGAACTAATTATTTTACCGATAGTTCAAAAATTTCAATTTTCTGTGGTGAGATGTGATCCAAAAAAAAAAAAATGAAAGAACGATTTGAGCTTTGGTTAATGAAGGTTAAGGTCAGCTTGTTGATACTTCCCTATTACGTATATGTTAGGATAGAGGTTTAGATCTATATTTTCCTATTCATTATTTCTAGCTGTATGTTGGGATCCTCAGAGCAGTTAATTCTTCCACAGAACCACACTAGTGTCTTCTTCATCTTCCGAATTATACGATGGAGGAAAGGAAGTGGCCGCATATTGAACCATCGACCAAAATACTTGAACAATAAGAAGTTTTCCAATATAGGCTATTAAGATTAATTGTTATAAATGTCATTTTTATAAGGTAGACTTAAAAACCTTTTAAAACAGATATCCAAAGTAGATACTATTAAACGAAAGTTAAAAACAGAGCCAAAACATATTTTCAAGCTATATTGGCAAAATATGTATAGATATTATACAGAATAATCATAAATGTATATTAACATGTATATTTGAATGTAATTCTACTGTCCTATAAGCTTATGTCCATAGTTTTCTTGAAAACCATTTCTGAGATTCCACCCTTCAGTGCTGCGTATATAAAAGCAGAATCGTCCAATACAGTATTAGAGCTCTGAGAAGCGGTTTGGTGGATTAAATTGGCGAAACCGCTGGGAGGGTTCACCACTGATGAGCCAAGCCCTCCCAATACATATTTTTTCATCGCAGTAAGGGCAGTAGAAGTTTGTATTATGTATAAAAAACATTCGTGCTTTTAAATTCTTTCATTTTATATTTATAAATGTATATATAACACATATCTATAATAGGTAGGTTTCTCAGCCTTTTGGCTACGATAAAGGTGTATAGGTAGGCTTCCTATGTAAGTTAATATGGTCTTACTGGTTAGAAAAATCATTCATTTTATATACTCGTATGACACTGAATTAAAGGGTTTACCATCAGCAGCGTAACTTGAAACTGAAGCATGTTCCCATTTCTTTGTTTTCTACTTCTCAGCCATTAGCAAGCTTAAGGGTTGATTAACCGCTTACCAGAAATATCTCAACAAGACTTACGACCAAGTAAGAGAAGCGCAAGAAGAAATTAATGAGATTATTTCAACTTATACCGAGTTTATTTATATCGCGTATTATATTAAAATAAATGAATTAATCATTTTTCCGATGGTTCAGAAATATCATAGCAATTACCCAACACTTTCACCTCTTGTATCTATTAGTTTTAACTTTTCTATATTTCTATCTATGGATATGAAGATCAATACTTTGGTACCTTCCAACTCGACATTCACTCAGTAGATTCAGACGAGAGACATAGCGTAAAAAATATTTTTAGGAATTATAAAAAAAAGTATAAAATCAAGAAGTGAAGATTTTCTTGTAAGTTCATTCTTAACTGAGATTTCAAGCATTTCTGACCTTCTACAGGAAGGGCAGATAAATATATAGGCTCTCTCTCTATATATATTCATAATAGTATATTTATTCCGATAGATGGCGCAAGCCATTAGAAACTTTCAATTGCACGATAAGGAGATGCTTTTTTCATAATTTGCACCTTATCCCAGTACAATATCTCATTTGTACTATTTTTCACACACACACATATATATACAAGTAGAACATATACATATACTTGTAGAATCATAGGGCGCCCCTCCCGTCAAAAAAAGAAAAAATAAAAAAAAAAACGTCAAACCTGACGCCATCTATTGACCGTCGCCGCAACTAGCGGCCACGGGTCGGTGACAAAGCCACAACACCAGCTTTGGCAAACTGAGAAGCATCAACCTAGAGACCATGGTTTAAGGCTAATGGTCCTCGTCAGTCTAGGATGGACTTTATTCCATGAGATCCACACGGGATCTAATGCAATCTTCACAATCTACCAAAGAGGTGTTTTGCTGGCAAGGTGGCTGGGCTATGGATCAATTTCCTCCCGGCAAATTTTCCATCTATATATATATATACTAGCTGAATGACCCGGGCAACGCCCGTGTTTTACCCGATTGAATGTTTTTATTCAAATACTATTTGTTACATTTATAAATAGGCGCCTTAAATAAATGCATATATTAGTTAATAACTATAGCCTATGTGCTTTATCTGTCTATGTACTGTTGGCTTCCGTAGGCGTCTCTTACTGGGAAAAAGAAAGAGAGGATTCCATTTGGTTATTAACTAATATATGCATTTATTTAAGGAGCCACGCGCTCCAACACAATAGTTACATAAACGAAAAGGCGAGTGGGGGGGCAAAGGTGGCGTGAGCGTAGCCAACCAATAGGAGGACGCCATTCCAAAAAAAAAAAGCAAACGGTGACAGAGACGAAAACTGACTGATTAAGAGATGAAGAATGACGCTCGTAACTGTATATAGAATGTTATGATAAATTTGTTTGATATAGAATTTGCTTAGGTTGTTTAAGGGTACATAAGTATGTTTGTGATATTGTTTGCAGTGTGTGTGTGTCGTGGTAAAAATAATAAAATATAATAAAGAATCATAATTTACTTTAATTGGTCTGATGAACATATTTAAGGAAGAAATACCTTAATTTGAGGCGTAAAGAAGAAAATAGAAAGAAATAAGAGATTCTTCTTAGCAAGGTATATTATAATCATCAAAATAAAAGAAGACGAGTTTCTTAAACAATTTTAAATAAACGCAAGCTTTCGGGTGAAAACCCTTCGACAGGCAGTATAAAGCAAACGCGGCGATACAAACATGGTACACATGGCAGACAAGACTATATACATCTATGATATTTACATAACTATGGTAAAGAGAATTGCAAATAAGAAATTTACATCATTATGAAATAATGCATATAGAGAATCTATTCTTCAAAAAGAGATGCTAATATTATAATCAGAAACGGGAATATCGTTGAAATATAGTATATGATTGACACGGGCAACTATAGGGAGAACTACATGAAGGCCAGGAGAGCATGATAGGCTTCAGGAAGGTCGATTTTTCTGTTGATGCTGCCTTGCTTATGGGATTCTATGGATTCTAGTATGAGTCTTTGATGTTGGTTACGGATGCGTCTGTAATGTATTGTAGGGTGTTTGATGTTAAAAGTATGGCCTGTGTCCTGTATGTGTTTATATATGAGAGATTTGGAGTCATGGTTAGATATGTTACGGGAGTGCTCAGACATCCTGATGGCAACGGTTCTACCCGTCTCGCCTACGTAAGTAGCGGAGCATTGCTCACATGAGACGGAATAGACCGCGCCATCAGAACGCAGGGGATCCATGGGAACAAGGGGCTTAGTGTGAGGATGCCGGAGGGATGTGAGGAGGTTGGGAGAGTTTTTATAATAGGTACGGATGCCGTATGATTTGAGGTGTCTAGCTATATCTACTGCGGGGGGGGGGGGGGAGTAGGGAAGGAAACATATAGATCTATAAGTTGTGGATGAAACAGGGGCGCCCGGTGTGTATATATGTCTATTAATAAAAGCAAGGGGGAAAAAAGCTTTGGAGAGGTGAGATATGATATTGTTCTTTTCTATAGTTTTAAAAATATCTAGGGAACAGTGGGTATGGATTCTTTTAGTAAGGGTCTTAACTATATTAACTTTATGGGAGGTGGGTGGTATAGTTAAGACCCTTACTAAAAGAATCCATACCCACTGTTCCCTAGATATTTTTAAAACTATAGAAAAGAACAATATCATATCTCACCTCTCCAAAGCTTTTTCCCCCTTGCTTTTATTAATAGACATATATACACACCGGGCGCCCCTGTTTCATCCACAACTTATAGATCTATATCTTTCCTTCCCTACTCCCCCCCCCCCCCCCCCGCAGTAGATATAGCTAGACACCTCAAATCATACGGCATCCGTACCTATTATAAAAACTCCCCAAACCTCCTCACATCCCTCCGGCATCCTCACACTAAGCCCCTTGTTCCCATGGATCCCCTGCGTTCTTATGGCGCGGTCTATTCCGTCTCATGTGAGCTCTGCCACTTACGTAGGCGAGACGGGTAGAACCGTTGCCATCAGGATGTCTGAGCACTCCCGTAACATATCTAACCATGACTCCAAATCTCTTATATATAAACACATACAGGACACAGGCCATACTTTTAACATCAAACACCCTACAATACATTACAGACGCATCCGTAACCAACATCAAAGACTCATACTAGAATCAATAGAATCCAATAAGCAAGGCAGCATCAACAGAAAAATCGACCTTCCTGAAGCCTATCATGCTCTCCTGGCCTTCATGTAGTTCTCCCTATGGTTGCCCGTGTCAATCATATACTATATTTCAACGATATTCCCGTTTCTGATTATAATATTAGCATCTCTTTTTGAAGAATAGATTCTCTATATGCATTTTTTCATAATGATGTAAATTTCTTATTTGCAATTCTCTTTACCATAGTTATGTAAATATCATAGATGTATATAGTCTTGTCTGCCATGTGTACCATGTTTGTATCGCCGCGTTTGCTTTATACTGCCTGTCGAAGGGTTTTCACCCGAAGGCTTGCGTTTATTTAAAATTATTTAAGAAACTCGTCTTCTTTCATTTTGATGATTATAATAAGAAAATAGAAGATTACATATTTACAAATGTACAGAAATATTTGAGCCGGCCAACGGAAAATAACAACAATAGGTTTATAAAGGAAGAGTCGCGACATCTGGCGGTCGATTTAACAAAGTAGTTTGTTCTATAAAGTATAATCTTAGAATTAACACTTTTATATAACAAATATATATATAGAAAAAAGTCGCAGTGGTTACAGCCTACTCCACGCTGACGAGCGCCAACAACGTGAAACGCGTTCGTGGATGGCTTTTCTTGAATTATCAAGAAATTGGGTTGGCTAAATATCACGGAGCAAGCTAAATAAACGTTTAGTTTATTTTTGCTGCACTAGATGGCGCTCTGCCATCTAAAAAGCACATGTGCTTATGGTCAGGAAATTATTTATTTATTTATTTTTAAATATTATATTTTAAAAATAATACTACAACCTTTCGCAATGAGTTTCTTTTATTCTGTTTAAAGTGTTAATTCTAAGATTATACTTTATAGAACAAACTACTCTGTTAAATCGACCGCCAGATGTCGCGAATCTTCCTTTATAAACCTATTATTGTTATTTCCCGTTGGCCGGCTCAAATATTTCTGTACATTTGTACATATGTTTTCTTTTATTTTCTCCTTTACGCCTCAAATTAAGGTATTTCTCTCTTGAATATGTTCATCAGACCAATTATAAACAAAATTTGTAGCGCAAATATTTTCGTTTACTTCATTTTTAAATACAAGGTATGTCCCATAAGTTCCCGGACTGGGTCCATAAAAAAATAAATAAATGAAAAATGTAAATGAATTTAACTGTTTATTATAGAAAAAATATCTGGCTACACGGTGGTACCAATATCGAGGCGGTACGTGCACGCGCCCCAAAGTTATTCTAATTTATTTAAAGGTCACACCTAACGCTGCGGCGATTTTACGATGGAACGAAAATTGAAGCAGAGGATTTGCATAGAATTTTGTGTGAAACTTCAAATATCAGCAACCGAAACTTTTTAAATGCTTAATAAAGCATTCCCCAAAGAGAACAATTGTTTTTGAATGGCATTCTAGATTTAAAGCTGGCAGAATTTCCATTGAAGATGATCTTCGTCAAGGACGCCCAAAAATTTCAAAGGACTGATGAAAATGTGCAAAAAATCACCGATTTGATAAATGAAAATCCTCGAACCACTTTGCTGGAGCTAGAGCAAGACACAGGCATCTCTAAAACAACGATTGGAAGGATCGTAACCAAATCAAAAAGACTCCTGCAAAATTCATCCCAAGATTCCTCACTAATGAGCAAAAACTGTGTCGGCTTGCAACCTGTGAGGACATGTTGGAAATGACAAGAACGGATCCGGAATGGAAAGACAAGATAATCACAGGCTACGAGACATGGGTCTATGGCTATGATCCTGAAACCAAGCATCAATCTGCCGAGTGGAGATGTCAGGGTGAGCTTAGACCCAAAAAATCCAGATTATTGAAATCCAGAAACAAGGTGTTGCTGGTCGCCTTTTTGGATAAAAAGGGCATTTTTCATCACGAGTATCTTCCTGCAGGCCAAACAGTTATCAAGGATATGTATTCGGGCATTCTTTGCCGTCTAAGGGAAGCGATTCGAAAAAAAAAAGGCCAGAAAAATGGACTAATGGTGGCTGGATCCTACACCATGACAATGCTCGCCCTCACACAGCGCACTTGATGACTAGCTTTTTGGCGAAAAACGGGACACAAATCCTACTTCAACCACCCTATTTCCCAGACATCGCACCAAATGACTTTTTCCTGTTCCCCAAACTTAAAGCAGTTCTAAAAGGAAGACATTTTGACACCAGGGATGACATAATAGAAAAATCGCCGTTAGCATTGAAGAGCATTCCAAAAGAGGCTTATAAAAACTGTTTCGACAATTGGGAGAAACGATGGCGCTGGTGCGTTGAAGCAAGGGGGGATTACTTTGAAAAGTTTTAATAAAAAAATTTTAAAAAAATCTTACCTTTTTTTTTATGGACCCAGTCCGGGAACTTATGGGACATACCTTGTATATATAGCGAGTTTCCCTAAAAAAATAATTATTAATAGATTTCATTTTGATATTTTTCTATATACACTCTTATAGATATGTTCGGTCATAAATATGAAATTTCTGTTATTTAAACAACATAACATATGATTATGCGAACGATACATACCTAGACATTATTCGAGTAAGGAAAAATTAGCTTTTGGGGGCAAGGGGTTTCTTTTTTATTTAGAAATGTTTCAAGCTTCGAAGTGTTGAAATGCAAAACGTACTCGAGAAAACTTGCAACACTTTAAAATAAAAATATCAACTGTTTACCCAACGACAAATTTTCCTCACTTAAAAAATTACATATATAATTGTTAACTTGTTTTCAAATAAATTCATTTAGTAAAAAAATATATATCTATTTCCATCTGTTAAACCTATATATGTGAATTGTGGTTAAAACTATTCACAGAAGACAAAAATCAATAGTAAATGTTGGTTTACAATTTTTAAATATTGTTTTTCTGAAATTATTCATAAATTAGAGAGCTAGCAAGATCTATGGCTAAGAATGAGAGAATAAAGTAAAATAAAAGGGGTTGTTAATTTGTGATTTCCCTACGTTGGAAGGCCAGTCCTAACGACCTTTTAAAGGCGAACATTGTATTGCTATTAGAGAGGCAGTGAAATTTATGGCCAACGTGGGGGGACTTTGTTTTTTTAATTCTTTCCATTGGATTTAACTTTAAACGACTTTTAATGGAATGAAAAACCTGATTTCGCTTCCCATTTAAGGCTCTCGATATATTTCCTGCTTGGTTGTTTTTCCTTCTTTTATGGTGCTAATGAATTTTTATCGCACGCTTTTATACTGTGGCGTTGATTGCCTGCTACCTGAGATTGTCCATAGGAAATAAAAATATTTGAAAAATTATTTTATTAATATTTTTTGTTTTGTTTTAGACGTAGAAATAATATAAATTTACCTGTAAATCACAACAGTGGTTCACTAAAACCCACAATTTTATATAAAACACATTTAATATATTGTAGCGAAGCATTTATTATTTACACAAGCATTTATTATTTTACACTAGTATTAACAGAGTATCATTTTGATCTTTATATTTTACTACTCTGTAAATTTCCCTCATTCCTTATCTTTTGTTTATCCTTCATAGTTTGTTCTTGCCTGATATAAATTGCTGTGTCATCCTGAAGTTTGTCTTTCCTAATTTTACACGTGGCAATATTATTACTGCACGTATAAACCTAAACAAAGATAACAGGTTTTAGGTAAATATTTCTATCGTGTTAAGTTTTGGACTCACAATTCTTATATTCGAAAGCTGTGTCCAGTTATCTACTTTACAATATGTTGGGTGTTTGTCAATCGTACAGACTGAAGTTATGTTCTCTATTTTCTGAGAAAGTTGTGAAGAAACAAAGAGTTTTTTGGCAGCAATGATGTTAACAACAAATCCTTTAGTAACAACGCCATTTATAATTTATAGAGTTCAATATACAATTTTTGATAAAAGAAAGAACATCCTAAAACACGCTATTTCGTATTGTTAAACACGCTATTCCGTATTGTTTCGCGACAATTTCATACTGTCGCAGTATATGTTTTAGTTTCTTTAAATCAATGGAATGTGACATTTACCTCTGATCAAGTCTACATCGCCTTCATGAATTTCTTAATTTTTATAGGCATTGGTATAAAAGGGAATCATTTTACTCTCAAGTAGAGATACGATTACAAACACATGCGATTTTATAGGAATAATAATATGAGAGGGAAATCTGAGTTTAGAAAGTTCAGAACGAGGAGCAGTCACAATTAGTGGGACAACCTGCTCATCGGCGATCTTGGTTCATTCGCTGGCCATTGGTTGTTTGCGGCTAAGTCTCAAATAACACCAGTTCTACCCCTGGTTCAAAATCACATTAATAGGTACCGCTCAGCAAGAGCAACCTAGTTCATGATAATTGAAACAGTGAATAATATGTGAAGGTTATTCACATATTAGACAAATTTTAACGCGGGATTCAATCCCGGTTCATGACTGTCGGGAATCGAACGTGTTACCCTCTCATCCACCGACTTATCAGTTCTACCCCGCTTATAGAAATATTTAAACACAGAGTCAGAATCTAAACGGAAATTATTAGTTCTAACGTTATCAAAATATATACAAAATCGTTATTTAATATAGTAGTTTGTTCTCTTCAAATTAAGGACACTTCGGCCAGTAAATCTTTTTTATTGTCTCGACGTTTCGACAAAAAGCTTTTGTCCTCGTTAGGAGCAAACAAAAATGAAAACATTTGACAAGGTGTTAAAAATTATTCTCTCTAATAGTATATATAGTATCTTTAATCTGAAGAACTATGAATGCCGGCCAGGCAGCCTCTATCCTTATGATTGTAGTTTGTGATATGCCAAACTGGCAAACGTCTTAGGGTGTTTCACCATTTCTGCTTTTTGTAGATATATTTGTATACCGTGATATCTTTACTTCCATTATACCATTTGATATACTTCTTGTTTAATTCTTGCAAACTTCTTATCTATTTCATGTATAAACCTTTTATTGAGATTGGCGACTTATTTCGGGTTGGTTGTAGGTATTATTTGGTGACTAAGGTGACTGATTTGGTGACAAAGTGTTGTTATGCACAATGGCGTTCAAATGTAGCTTGCTAACAATAGTTATCAAAATAGCTATCATCATGATAAGTAAAATGTATGAATGAATGTTTGTATATAAGATAGTGTATATTGCTGCTCCTGTGGTGGAGATGCATGGAGACATCTGAGTCTCTTCATTGGACACGACAACAACAACAACAACAGTAAATTGTATACATATGTAGGGTATAGAGAAATAATACATCTACCATATACAGGTGTACTTGTATTATAGGAGAGAAGATTCTATGTAAATTAAGATTGAAACTAATTAAAAAATAGAAAATTTCGGGTCTTTTCCCTGTAATTCCTAACGACTGAAATTCTGATCTAATTTTGATTTTTTTACAAAATTTTAAATATAATAAATTATTTATTTTTCTTTGTAATATAATAATTGGGTATTATATATATATTTAGAATTATATAATTCAGCGACAGTAAAACCTAACGAAATCTAACACTCATACATACACACAACAACGGGGAAAAAGTTCCAAAAATGGGGAATTGTTACACAGAACATTAATTTTATAGCACGCCAGGTCGGTTGGCTCGATGCCAGACTGAGCTGCCTCGCGTGACGTCCTTCTTTCGGGATTCTTGTTGATAGGATCCTTTCACCGCTGATGTTTATAAGGTAATTGCATAACTGTCCCGCGCGATATTCTGTTGTGTACAGAATTCATAAGGAAATCCATGTTGAAGAATGACGCACTGAGAAGTTGTGACGTGCAAACCCACGGCGACGTTCTCATCATAGGTGCTGCAGGAAAACAATGAATTATGTGGCGCTGAGTTTGTTGTTGACACACATTAAATATAAAATTTTACACAAATAAATTTACTGGCAATGCGCTTCTTTTAAATATCATCAAATATTATCTCTACAGACCTTACTGCAATGATATAAGTTATTGAATGAGAGGGCTTGGCTCATCAGTAGTGAACCCTCTCAGCGGTTTCGCCAAATTAATCTCTAGACCGCTCTACTATTGTATTGGATTGGTTTGGAATATACCCTGTATTTTCTATGGAAGGCAGCTTAGGGGTGTTTAGTGAACTATGGACATAAGCTTATAGGTCTGTAAAGGGTTCACTACTGATGAGCCAAGCCCTCTCATTCAATAACTTATATAATTGCAGTAAGGTCTGTAGAGATAATATTTGATGATATTTAAAAGAAGCGCATTGGCAGTGAATTTATTTGTGTAAAATTTTAACGATCGATGGCAATTAAATTTAATTTACACATTAAATATGTTATAACACCTTCATAAAGGTCAGCGTTCAGCCAACTGAAATATTGGTAAAATAAATTATATTTGATCCAATAAATGCCTTTTTAATTAAAAATGTATAATGATAAAACAAAATTATGATCAAGAAATAATTTAGCAAATAGGACATTTTATATGCAAATTATTAAATGTTGGCCCTCAATGAACAAACATGTAATACTGCAGCGAACAAAGCAACTGACAGATATATGTAAGGAGGACATTTTGGTTTAAATAAAAATATATTTACAATACACTGCGGCTTGTGATTGTAAAACAACACTTGAAGTTACACCGCATGAGTTTCTTTTCAATTAATGGTGTCAATGGATATTTGCGAATTTCATTCCTTTCACTCGAGAGGTCGGTGGAAGGATGGTCTAAACCGTTGGTTTTCGACCACTACATCCGGGATCGAATCCCGCATTGTGCACTTTTTTAATTGAAAAAAAAGCTCTAATCGTTCCCTCTTTTGCAAAGTCCATTCTCTCAGCGAGTACAAGTAACCAAACGGGGGCTCTGGTATATTTGTAAGTGCAAAAGCCGAACTGCTTTTCACATGTGTAGACATGTGGTGTACTTACAGTAAAAGCAGTCTCTAATTACCCACCATGATTATCATGGCCTGTACCAGGTGTACGAGGGACAATAAAAAACAAATTCCTTCCACTCACATAGACAGTAAGCATGTCTCGCATACAGGCTTGCACACACTATGCGCGTATGTAAACAGTTGAAAAAGACGTGTTGCTGAGGTAAAAGAATCTGGCTGGTCGATTCGAGAATCGCCCGACAATTGAATAAGATTCAAAGCTACTGTTAGACAATGTTGAAATGAAAGACTGAACCATAGACCAACATGGAGCAAGAAGGCAGCGGTCGACTTAGAGTGACGACTGAACGTTAGGACCGAGCAATCCCCAGAACAGCTCACATAGTCCCAGATGGATCCTTAACTTCGATCCAACGTGTAACTGGTGGCTGAAAAGAACCATTAATGGAATTCTCATTGGAAGAGGACTGAGCTGATAGCATTCCTTGAGTCGACAAACATGTTCACAGTGGTGACGGAATTGCTAAACTTGGTATTCAACTAATTGGAGTAGAATTATTTCTTTAGTGATGAGTTCTGCTTCGAATTCAACTCCGATGACAAGAAAAGACATTTCTGGAGGATCCTAGGACAGCAGTCGGATGCCAATTTGATTTTAACATGCCACACGACTCAACAACCAGGAGGTTTGGGGTCTAATTTGATAGCCAACCCCTTTGTTGTGCGCAAGCCTGTATGCGAGGCATAAATACTGTCTATGGGTGTGAGAGCAATTGTTTGTTATTGTCCCTCGTACACATGGTACAGGCCATGATAATCATGGTGGGTAGAAGTTGGCGACTGCTTTTACTGTAAGTGCACCACATGTCTACACATGTGAAAAGCAGTTCGACCTTTGCACTTACAAATAACCTCGACGCTCTTAAAGCATGTTGAAACGTCAACGAGATTCTATGCCCAGTTATGCTGTCCTTTAAAATGAGCCTAAAACAATTAATGATATTTAAATCCTAAAATTTGTTTTAGCACGATCCGTAAATAATAAATTCAATTTATAATTATTAAATATATATATCAAAGTGCCATGAGAGGAAAAGCCTTTTGGCTTGAAAGTTCTCCCAAATTCATCGTAATGAAGAAATGGATTGTTGAGGTTTACATATTTCGTGTTGTATTGCTCTACACGAGAAACATCTAAACTCTCACGTGCTACTCCTATTCTATTAGTGTAGCTTGAAGTCTTCTTTATTTTAAACGACATTCTGGAACAATGTGATAAATAATAAAAAGATAAACTACATTAGTAGCGGAGAGCTAAAGAAATCGTGAAAAAACATGGTGCTCCAATTTGAGAACTCCTGCGAGATGACCAACGAGCTCTAGAATGGAGTTGTTGGGAGCAATTTCTTGTTAAGTCTGTTCCTCCATTTAATTCCTATTTCTTCGGCGCCTTTTTAATTCTTCGCTCCTCCGTTCTCGCCTTCATTATCTCCTACGCTTCTTTTTGTGTTTTTTAATTATTTTATCTTCTGTAGTTTCTTCTTTATTTTAACACCTTTCTCGACCTGTTTTACTCAATAAAGAATGGTTAAATATATTTTATTTCTGTTTAATTTAACATTAAAAACACAAATGAAAGTCTTGAATTGCTTTCAGTTCTCTAAAGACTCTCTAATTGAAGATTCTTTTCTCTGAATTCAACTATACTGAGGCAGGTAAAATATATTAAAACAACAATATTTCTACGAATAATAAAAACTTAACAAATTTATATTCTACTAATATAATACTAAATTGTATTGGAAAGGACAAAGGATCCCTGTACAGAGAACCAAGAAGAGTTCTTGAACTTCTTTATGAGCACGACCTCCAAGATCTTGTCTAATTTAGACTAATAAAAGGATAAGAGAGAGAGAGAGAGAGAGTAAAAAAATATCAACTAATAGATTGTCAGTTGAGTTGCGGCAAAACGAGAAGAAAAAAGGCCAATTCATCTTTAAATCTGACCATAGCCCATCTTCCGAGACTTTCTCCATCAAAGGGAAGAAAAACAAGTTTGTGAAAAGGATATTTCAAAATTTTCATTGATATAAAGAATTCCCATCTCTTGGAATTTGTATCAATACCAGTTACTTCTCTTCACCTCATCTATGACTGTACGAACTTTGCAGAAGTGAGACATCGTTTATTCCCTGATTTAAATGATCTAACTCTTTCACCTCAGCCACTTTGAAGTGGTGATATTTAAGGCTATAATACAACATGAAGTTTAAGGAGGATGATATTCCTATACCAAAGGTGAATCATCTTCCTTTATATGAATTTTAAAATTCATTAAAACAATACATTTATAAATTGACCGGCGACCTAATCCTTCCTTTGTGCAGAAACTACCGACTGGATACATTATCCCCAGGAATTCTAGTGCACAACCTATATGTTTATTTTTGTTTATCACCGGTAGCGTAGAAATAGTTTGTATGTGTGTCTGTGAACCTTTTGTGGATTCGATTTGATATTGTAACAAAGTATTTATTATTTTATTAGCAGAGTATTATTTTTTATGTTTATATTTTGCTATACTCTGTACACTTCCCTCTTTTGCTTATCTTTTGTTTATCACTCATAGTTTGTTCTTGCCTGAAATAAATTGTTGTCTCATCCTGAAGTTGGTATTCCCTAATTTTTCACGTGGCATTATTATAACAATGAATGTATGATAAGCAAAAGTATAGAGGTAGATATATATAAAATGTATAAAAGCAAAGGTTGCCTCATCGTTCAAAATAAACGTCAAAACTAGACGCCATCTATTGACTATTGACGCAAACTAGCGCCCTCAGGTAGGTGACAAAGGAACAACACCAGCTATGGAAAACTGAGAAGCGTTCACCTGGAGACCATGGTTTGGGCTAATGGTCTTCTTCATCTGGAGGGAGGGGGCGGGGGGGGGGCTTTATCACTGACCCGAGGCCGCTACTTTGCGACGACGGTCAATAGATTGCATCTAGTTTTGACGGGAGAGCCGATCTCTGCTTTTAAGTATCAATTTCCTCCCAGCAATATTTATATCTATATATATGTGATGATTTAAGACCATGGAATTGTTGTAAATAATCCAGATATCTACTACCACATGTTCCACCACGTGACTGTATATAACTTGTTATTTACTGCAAATAGAAAGCATCACATAATATCATTCTGTACCGCGTAAGACTCTAATAAAGTATGGCAACTGTACAGATAGAAGGAATGGAGAATAACAGGAGAAAATTAAGGTTAAACTAATCAGGCCTAGGTGAGAATAGGAGAGTAGGCCTAGCAAGCCCAGTCCAATTTTTACGAGGTCTTGGCCTTCCTGGATGATGTAACTTCCCCCCCCTGTTTTTGTCAGAAAAGGGAAGTGACCTGTTTGGACCCAGCTAAGCTATAAAAGGAGGCCCCAAGCCTCAGTTACTCAGTCCTTAGTTAGTCCTTTGTTTCAGTCCCAGTCCGCTCCGATAGAGGTAAACCCTTTCCTGCCAGAAATCTCCTCGTCCCATTCCTTCTTGACGTTCAGACGCTTCTTAGTGGAATCTCTGTTTGTTTATTTCACCTTTGGCCCAGCTGTGTCGCCTTCCACCACGACTGCACGGTAGAGTTGACATCAAGGTTCGTCTAGCATCAGGTAACACTGGTCCCAGAGGTCCCAAGATATCACATATATAAAATTTATTAGCGCCCCATCTGTTATGAAAATTCGAAACTAATATATTGACACGTATGATTATTTTAAAATATTTTAATAATCATACGCGTCTATAATAGTTTCAAATATATAAAATGTATTGATTCCACATTGTAAGATTCCACGGATACGGGCCTTTATATATACGTTTGCCAAAAACAAAATATAATATATCCCACAAAATTATAAATAAATATGTATATGAGATAGTATTTTAAAAGATATCACATTAAACTCATCCCTGTTTCTCTTTATGAAGTTTTAAAACTTCGAGGAGCAATCAAAAGGTGGTTAGAAAATATTATTTTCAAATCAAATGTCATATATTTAAGAACATATATCCAAATTTGAAGCCTCTAAGTTAAAAAATAATCATATATTACTAAGGACAAGGAGTATCAAACGTAATTTAAATTGAAGTGAAACGTTTAAATGTTTTTTTGAGATGTTTGTTCAACATGTTATCTAGCCGTATCCCAATTAAATGGCTAAAACCCGACAGTTTATTGGGACCAGTGATAGATCCTGGGTGTTATTGAAAATCCTTTATTGAAAATTAAGGACGCAGCGGCAGGATTGATTAACGCATGCAACGGACAGAGATTAAAGAAGGAAAAAATCCGCTCTTCTCAACGATTCATCATTGTTTTCATCATCATCTTCCTTGTAATCGGACCGCGCAGCGTTCATTTATCAGCGAAAATCCGTCGTGAGCCTATTACGTAGGCGATGGTTTTTATTGATTTATTTGTCCTTCATTGATGGCCATTGATAATTAGATTACTGGCGCAAAACTAATGGATTTTTTTCTTAATTTTGGATTTCGAGATAGAATTCAGAAACGACTTTTTAAAATATGAATGATTTTAACGGTTTTAATGATGTTATAATATGTGTTGATGGCTAAAGTTGAAAATTATAGTTTCTTCTGATGGGGCAAATTTTTCAATCGGGTGTTATGAAGTTTAATGATAGAAATGTTGACCAGGTCAATATGGCTGAATCAAACAGCTTCCAAACCTAGAGATTTCAGACTTCACAATGAATGATATTGCCACTTGGAAAATTAGGGAATACCAACTTCGGGATGAGACAACAATTTATTTCAGGCAAGAACAAACTATGAATGATAAACAAAAGAGAAGAAAAATAGGGAAGTGTACAGAGTAACAAAATGTGAACATAAAAAACAACACTCTGCTAATAAAATAAAAAATACTTTGTTACAATATTTTAGGCCGAACATCAAATAGAAGAAATTTCTGTTTGCCTGATCATTTCAACGATTATTGTTTTAATTAAGAAAAATCTTTATTATTTAATATGTTAAAGTTTAATATCACTAAGGTACGAGGGAAGTAATTGATAAAACATCGTAAGGTGTTACGCTAAAATAATATTAATTTGTTATAAAAACGGAAGCAAATAATTTTCGATTGATTAAAGTCACCCTGTTTTTATAGTAATGTTGAAAGCCACTTGTTTTATTAAACTTTGCCAAAGTTTGTTGCCTAAGTTTTTCTCACGAAAAAAAAAACATATTAATCAACTCTATCAATTATTTTTATACTAAAACAGAATAAAAATTGAAAACTTTATTCGTTTAAATTTTACTACCTTTTAAAATATAAATTTTACTCCAGAAAAAAGTGCGAACTTTGAGAAGTTTTATTTAGATAAAAATGTGCGTGTGTGTCTAATAAACAATTCAATTTTCGCTATTTTTATTTTCTAACCTTTTTACAAAAACGAAAAAGTTTATTTGATAATTAATCTAAAGTTAGATTATTATTGAAGTTAAAAACTTTAAAAGTTTGTAGAAGTTAAGGTTTCTAACATATTGTTGTACTCTGGAAAAAAATGGGAGTCCTCTCTTCGGGTCTTCTTTACTTTTGAACTATTTAATTGGCGGTGTTGTGAGTAGCTAAGCAATATCTTGGTGCCATTGTTGGTAAGTCCAGTTACTTAATTTGTCTTTTTGGTCCGTGGTGTTGTGAGTAGGCTTCTGGCTCAGAAGGATGGCTGTTGCTCTGCGGAGGGCGGCCATCTTCAGATCCTTCGGTAGCCGGAGGCATGGATATCTTCCTTGATGGTTTTATTGGTCTTGCGTGCATTCCTGTTCGCCATTCTCTTCACCAGGCTTTTATTAGGCTTGAGGCTCATTTTAGGCTTCTTAATCACCAATTTGATTCCTTTCTTTACGGCTGCCTCAACGGCGCAAGCGGCCTCATTGATGATGCCGATGTGGCAAGGGGAATGGATGTTCTTCAGGTTCAGAGGGTCGGTGCTGAACTGGGACTTGATGCTGGGCCTCTTGAGCAGGTAACTTGAGTTGTTCCTCATCACCATCCAGAGCAGGTCACGGGACATCTTGATTTTGTTGTGAGTAGCCAGGCGATCACTTGGTGCCATTGTTGACAAGTCTAGTTATTTAATTTGTCTTATTTATCTTCCACCGTGGCGTCGTCGGAGTTTTCACCTCTTTGAGCCAACCCCAGAGATCCTTGAGATAGACCACTAGATCCTAAAACAGGCAATCTTTCGGGTTATTTGGCTCATAAGCGACTGTTTCCCTGAATACAATGTGGTGGCTGGGCTAACGAATTGGTGATATAATTGGGCTTTTTCATAACCCACTAATAGCTACGTGCGGTGCCCTTCCGGACGCTGTAGTTTTTGGGAGCTTCTACTCAACCTGGCCGTCCAAAACGCTCGGGGATGTCAACACGTCGCCAGCCTGGCTGACGTGATCATTGTGAGCTGGAGAGCGTTCCAGCCACTCACCATCCGTCGCCTCCTAGGACTGCTGCGTCCGTTGACCATCGCTCGGCTCCTGTGTGGTGAAGCTCACAATTAAACTACCTTTTTTCTTGGCAGGTTTCAGCGGCCCGGCTTCTCGGCGACCTGTCGCTGACCAATAGGTATTGGAGCTGCCTGATTACAGGCCTCTCATTAGAGTGGTCTTTAACATCTTACTGCAATCTTAGGACCTGCAGAGTTGGATCTTAGCGAATTATTTAAACAACGATTACATGACCTTCAAATCTACAGATAAAACAAGGATAAGTAAGTATTTATCGGTATTGGAAACAGGCAAATCCGAAAGGACTTGAATAGAATAGAACTCCTTGTCGTATTTTATGAATCCTCTATATTTATTTTTGTTCATTTTTCTTTTTGTTTTTAGGTCACACAATTCGCCATTTAAACTTAGAATAGTGTTTCTTTTATATCATTCTCTTTCATTGTGTTATTAATGAAATATTTCAAAATCGAATCTCTGTTTAACTCATCGTACAATTGATCAACAAATTTATTTTTGACTTTCAACAAAAATACACAAATAAATAGCATGTTAGAATTAATGAGTGGAATATTTGAGATATAAGTGAGAGAGTTATTTTTATATATTCTTCCAAGTCTTGTTTCTTTCTTCATCTATTTCCTCAAACGGTTCTATTAAACAACAAACTGAAAACAGAGTATTCTGAAATAACGTCAATTTTAAAGATGAAACCTCCTAGTTTATAGTTTTCGTCCAGAATCGACTTTTCAAATTTCAAAATTAAAAAAATCCTCGTACAGAGATTCTAGCTACATTATGCGCTGCCATATGCAAATTGTAGGGAGAGATAAAGAAATCAAATAACACCGGAATCACTTAATTTAATTAAGAGGCAGAGAAATCCAATTTAAGTTATTAAAATAATTTTCATTTCATTAGGAAATTCGATCAGTCTCCGGAGGATGCTCTGCCATGATCTGCAGGCCGATACATTTTAATTAGCTTCCCGACATCACCCGGAGTTTTTTTACCTTTCTTGCCATGTCAGCGGGGATATGTCATCTACTCCACAATTGACTCCGTATTTACTTTCTTGGAAATATCCATATCTAAATGTTATATTTGTTGCATTAATTTTGATGCGCCCTACATTAATTATAAATCCTCTATGATAGTTAATATTTATTTAAAACAGATTATATACAAGGGTATCGTTCCTTTTTATAGTTTCATTCCTGTTGTAATATTGTACGAGGGGCATCCAATAAATAAGTTTCCCTATTTTGTAACAAATAAACAACTTTATTTACAATTATGCAGTTATTTTATTTTCATTATACAACTCATAGACTACTTCTCTACATAATCACCATTTCTGTCCAAATATTTTTGGTACCGTTGTAGCGATTTTTTGATACCACTGTTGTACCAAGCCGTGTCCTGTCTTCGTAGCCAGTGGTTCGCCTCCGCCTGTTTTCAATTCAAATTCAAAACATCTGACATGATTGTTCCAATCGAAGAGCATCCAATTTCGATGCCAGGAGGCAGTCGAATCATTATTTCGTCAATGGTGACGCGGCGATTTGCTTCCACCACATTCCGAACAGCAGCCACGGCTGCATTGTCCGTAGCAGTAACGGGCCTGTCGCTTCGCTCGTCATCATGCACGTTTTGCCGTCCTTCCAAGAACCATGAACGCCATCGGCGAACCATTTGGATGCTCATACATCCTTCACCATACACTGACACTAAATTGCGATGAATATTGACCGCAGTTTCATTTTTCGCTGTGAAAAAACGAATTACAGAACGGAGTTCGCAAGTGGACACGTTCACCAGTGGTAGCTCCATGGAAACTGAAGCGCTACGGACTTGCGCGTACGAGTAGAGTGATTTTGAAAGGTCACCAGCTTCCAACGCATCCCAGTGACCATTTCTTACCTACTAACTAATTTTTACAACGTTTCGTTCGCCGAAAAAAAAAATAGGGAAACTAATTTATTGGATGCCCCTCGTACATATCTACAAGGGTATCATTCCTTTTTATAGTTTCATTCCTGTTGTAATATTGTTATTGTACATATCTACAAGGGTATCATTCCTTTTTATAATTTCATTCCTGTTGTAATATTGTTATTGTAAATATCTACAAGGGTATCATTCCTTTTTATAGTTTCATTCCTGTTGTGATATTGTTATTGTACATATCTACAAGGGTATCATTCCTTTTATAATGTTTTTATTATGAATATCTATTTTTAAAACATAATTCTGTTGACATTATGTGGCGCTGAGTTTGTTGTTGACACACATTAAATATGTTATAACACCTTGATAAAGGTTGGCGTTCGGCCAACTAAAATATTGGTATAGTAAATGATTTTTTTGATCCAATATATGCCTTTTTAACTAAATATCTTGATCAGTTATTGGAGCGATTCAGCTGCCCAGCATTTGAACTACAGAGATTTCAGACGGCTACACTTTTTGGACTGCCCTCATTCAATGACACTGCCCTATTGAATCTACCAAGAAACAAACCGGCCTTGAAACACTTGGTGAACTGGTTCACTAAGGCTACCAAGACAGACTCCTAAACTACAGGACAGCCCGGGTAGTTGGCGATCTAAGAATACACTCCAGGAGTTAACTGGGTTACCTTTATGTTACTACTACAATTGGAGCGAGAGAGGACCTAGACGAAGACTCAAGATCACGACCTACGAGGAAGACAACGAATAAATAAACACAATAACTTTAAAAGGTTATTTACTTTTATTTATCTTTCTTTATTTGCTTTAAGTATGGAAACCCGCTCGGTGTATAACACCAAGAAGGAGGAAATCAAGGTCGATGACCCCGCAAAGTTACAACTTGGTGCAACAATTAGTAGAGATGCTGGGTATATACTTGTATAGACAATAAAATTTAATTAACATCCGCAAATTTCACTATTATATTCTAAAATAACTCTAATATTATATTTATATTGCTACGGGGAAAATTAGGAAAGACAAACTTCAGGATGACACAGAAATTTTATTTTAAGATTCTCTCTTGAGGTAACTCGGATTCCTGGAGCATACTGAATTTTAAGGTAAGAACAAACTCTCTCTAAAATTGATAAAATATAAGATAAGCAATGAGGGAAGTTTGCAGAGTGGAAAAACTAAACATCAAAATTTATACTCTGTTAATAAAATAGTAAATACGTTGCTCCAATATTCTCTACCCTATCTTTTGACACCTAAAAAAAAAAAAGAATAAATAACGATTTTTAAATAGAAATACCTACAAAGTGATGAAAAAGACGCATGCGATGGCGCTTTGCCATCTAAAAAACTCATGTGAGCGATTAGAATATGCCTATTTTTATTATATATATATATTAAAACTAAAATTGGCATATCATGACCGCGTTCACATGAACATTTCTAGATGTCAGAGCGCCATCTAGTGGAACAAAAATAAACTAAACGTTTATTTAACTTGTTCCGTGATATTTGGCCAACCCAATTCCTTGATAAATCAAGAAAAGTCAACCACGAATGCGTTTCGGGCTGTTGGCTCTCGTAGCGTGGTGCAGACTGTAACTCTACGACCAAAATTTGGTCCTAGAGGCTTCCTGAGAAATCAAGAAATGGGTATTTAAGACCAAGTTTGCGTAAATACCCTTTTCATGTGAATTATGTTCGTTTTTCACACACACACACACATATATATATATATATTTATATATAAATTCTTAGAATCAAGACCGCAATCTTATAATTAATATATAATTTAGATATTCATGATGGCCTCTAAGCTAAAGAAACCCTGAACACTGATTGTCTAATGAACTATACGCTGATAGGATAATTAAGATCACATGACAGTGAACAGCCAATCGTAGCTCAAATATGAAAGTAGACAGGTAAACAAAAAGGAATATATATTGATTAGATCTCTTTTTCTCTCCTAAATACCCAGAATATTTATGATATCAATACATTGATATGATATATCAATACAAAATTTATATTTTATCTTTCTTAAACTAATCCAACGTTCAAGAAATATTTTCTGAGAGAAGTACCAAGCTTCATTACTCCTGATAGATACACTACTTTGTTCTTCACAGGCAAATGACCTTTTTTAAATTTTCTCTTTGACTTGAGAGTTATAAATGATCCAACATGTGAATGCTGTCTAGATGTTGAAACACCATCTTTTGTTGGCTTGCCCTCTGACTAACCAAATTGTACTTGCTTACTTTGACATAATACCAAATCATCTTTCTGTATATACTCAATCTTATGAAAACTTTGGCAAGTTTAGAGATATTCGTACACAGATTTATAAATCACTTCTAAGTCATTGTGTAAATAATTAAAGATATATATGTGAATAATTCTAATATAGCACAATAGTCTGATAGACTTCGTGCTTCTGTAATAATAAAATTAAAAAAAAATTATAATATCTATGCAATATATTAATATAAAACTATTCTCATCCTCAATTTTCACCTCTAAGAGGTGTGTTTGAATACTTAACTCACAACATAAAACAAATATTCTTACACAAGAAAAAACTTATCTAAACTGCCAGAAGCAATTTATAAAGATAAAACTTAATAATTAATTTATCCTCTAAAAAAAGCCAAAATTTACCGGAAAAAACACCAAAGTTCTGAACCTACTACGTAAAAAAACTATATTTTAAATGAGCATTAGAAAATCGCTTAAAGAAAAAAGATTCACGAACGTTATCTCAATGCCTCTATCAGCCAAAAATCAATTGCTATCTTAATATATCAAGTTAAGAGTAATCACAAAGAGGGAAGGAAGTATTTGGAAAACTTTCGGATGAAAAATACAAACGTCCTTCATTCCTTACTTGATGTATGCGCCCATTTAAATGATTGCGTCTTTTTTTCCTTCAGTCTTCTCTCTTTCGATCAAACACATTCACAGTTCGCCTTGTCCTGAAGTTTCTATGGACGTTAGAAAACATGGAGATTGGGATTTCAAGTTTTTTATTGGTCACTGAACCGATTATGTACTGTACTAGAGGTATTTTGGTAAAACATTCATATAATACAATATAATGCGGCTTATGATTGTAAAACGAAATTTGAAAATTATTCAGCATGTGTTTCTTTTAAACGAAAAATAGAAATTTATTTTTAAGGAGAAATACTTGTGGGTTCGTTTCCTATCCCTGGACACTTTATTTTTCCGTTTATCATTACTCTTCACAATTCATCCTTTCATACTTCATCCCTATGGTTAGAAATAATCGTTATTTCTTCTTAAAAATAAGTTTCGATTTTTCGTTTAAAAGAAACACATGCGGGATGTTGGATTCAAATGTAAATATTCATTAATTCATTTATTTGCATTTTTAAATTCATTTTGTTTTCACTAATTTATTTATTTTCTTTTAATCTGTGAAGTTTATTTGTTACTTGGCACTGTTGGTGTTTTGTTGACATTTTTTAATCTGCTACCATTATCATTATTGTAATCGAATTTGTGGTAATAAAACCTACTCTATTCTTTGCAAAGTTTTATTCATTCATTCATTAACTAAAACCTACTCTATTCTTTGCAAACTTTAATCATTCATTCATTAACTCAAATCTAAATAAATACTCAAATCTAAATCTACAATTCGAACATCTTTCTGGTCCCTCGAGCCGGATCCACTGATAATTTGGTAAGTAATAATTAAATTATCTTGTGGTGAATAGAATCAAGCGAAATATAAATATTTTATACATAAAATAATCTGAATCATGTCTAAAAAGGCGAATTCAGATATACTTATTTTCAAAATTTACGTTGAGGAATTCAATACATATGCAAATCAGTTTGACAAAATTTGTCAACAGAGAAATATACGTAGAGTAAAACTTTATCATGAAAATATTGCGGAATTATTCAAAACCATCAAGGAAACATATTATCAAATAGTGAGATCAAATGCTTTGGAAGCCAGTGAAACCCTATTTAAAGAATACATAGATGTAAAGAATCGTTATGAAAATTTTGTATTTCAAATTGGGGAAATTTTGGAGGTAGAGAACGTTTCTCAACCAGTCAAATCGGAGCAAAGTGCAATATCTAATGTTAAATTACCCAAATTTAATTTGCCTATATTTTCCGGTGAGATGTCTCAGTGGTTGAGTTTTAAGGACCTATTTTTGGTTACCATAAATAAAAATACGACTCTTTCAGATATACAAAAATTGCAATATTTGCATTCCTCATTAAAAGGTGATGCAGCTCGTATAATAAAGGGTTTCCCGATCACTGAAAATAATTATAATCAAGCTTGGAAAACTTTGATAGAAAGATATGATAATAAAAGAGAGATAATATTCTCTCAATTAGATAAAATATTTAAAATCAAATTATATAAGATCTCTACCTCGAAGGCTATGTATGAGTTGTTGGATATTTGCAACGAATCTCTTAGAAATTTGGAGACTATAGGTTTGGAAAGAAATGAAATGGTAGACGTTATGTTAATACATTTTTTACAAAAGAAGTTAGATATTCCAATCAGACAACAATGGTAATTGTCTTATGATAATCAAGAACTGCCCTCATATCAAAGGTTTATTTCCTTTTTGGAAAAACAAGCTCAATCTTTAATGAATACAATGAAGGACACTACCTCAAAGGAATATTTGAATAAAAGAGTAAATACATACAACATCAATGTAGGTTTCAAAAATTGTCTACTATGTAAATTGAGGCATAAATTGAATCAATGTAATGAATTCAGACAAATGTCAATTCAAAATAGAATAGGTTATGTAAAACAGAACCAACTTTGTTTTAATTGTTTGCGTGGCAATCATTCTGTTGAGAATTGTAAAATCACAAATCGTTGTTTCCATTGCAATAAAGGCCATCATACCTTGTTGCTTGTGATTTCAAGTCCTCCAAGACAAAGGGAATCATCTAGTGTCCAGTTTACCTCTCCCAAATCAGTACAACCATCGAATGTACCTTCAACAAGCACATCCTGCTGTTTGAGTGAAGCAGATGGTTCTATACAAATACTGTTATTTACAGCTATAATTCATATACAAGATGTAAATGGGGAAGATCAAATTTGTAGAGCTCTGTTGGATAATGGAAGTCAAAGAAGCCTTATCACTGAAAAGTGCGCGGCAAAACTAGGAATACCCATAAGACGTAAACGTATAGCAGTTGGAGGTTTGGGAGATCAACTTGTAGAATCTTCACTAGGTGAGGTCTTGATCAGGTTTTCTTCTCACTTTGCTCATCAATCGTTTGAGACTACAACACTGGTTCTTACCAAGTTAACAAACAATATTCCTAACTTTACGGTCAATAAAATAAATTATTCACATATGAAGGGATTGATCCTGGCTGATCCTTCATATTTTAAATCAAGAGAAATAGATGTAATCTTGGGGTCAGATATAGTATTCAACCTCATTCAGAAAGAAAGGAGAAATGGAAAGGAAAATGAGCCATCTGCTATCCATTCAAAATTGGGATGGCTCGTATATGGTCCGACCTCAGTGAGTGAACGGCAGTCATTCAGAAATTTAGCACATTTCTCTTCGGAATTGGAATCTGAAGATTTAATAAAAAGGTTCTGGGAATTGGAATCCATTCCTTTGGAAGAAATTCCTACAAAAGAAGAAAAGGATTGTGAAAGTCATTATTTAAAAAATGTAGTCAGGGATGAATCAGGAAGGTATATTGTAAGGCTTCCATTTAAGGAATCAGCTGAAAAGTTAGGTCAATCGAAATCCATCGCAATTAGCAGATTTCTTAATCTAGAGAAAAGGTTAGAACAAAATGAAAATATATATGTTCAATATAAACAATTTATGAATGAATATATAAGATTAGGTCATATGCAGGCAAGTTGTTCTCTGCAGACTGAACCAAAATATTACATTCCTCATCACTGTATTCTAAAGGCACAGCCAACTAAGTTACGAGTGGTATTTGATGCATCCACCAAGACTACCACCCAAATATCATTGAATGATCTCCTTCATGTGTAGGTCCAAAACTTCAAAATAATATATTCAACATCCTACTCAAGTTCTGCACGAACTCTGTTGCTTTAGTGGCCGACATTGAAAAGATGTATCGGCAGATTAGATTACATCCAGACGATATTAAATATCAAACCATACTGTGGAGAGATTGTAAAGATCTAGAATTGCAGGAGTATAACTTGTTGACAGTCACTTATGGCCTTGCATGTGCCCCTTACTTGGCAATTCGAACTCTACATCAGATTGCCCATGAGGTACAAGTTTCTAATCCAAGAGTATCCAAGATTATTCGTGAGGATTTCTACGTGGATGACCTTCTGACTGGATGCCCCACAGTGGAAGACGCCAAGGGACTCGTGCAACAATTGATTGCTGCATTGGGTTCTGGTGGATTCGTCCTGAGAAAATAGGTATCCAATGAAACTTCTATAATTGAAGACTTACCTTTATTATTGAGAGGAAAAGGTGAGGTGATGGAATTTAATAGAAAGGAATCAGGCGTGAACGTTCTTGGAATCCAATGGGATCCAAGTTATGATACCCTCAACATTTCTTGTAAATCTGGTCCAGCTGATATTAAATCAAAGAGACAAATTGTATCGGCTATAGCCAGAATTTATGACCCCTGTGGCTGGCTTTCCCCTACCACAGTTGTGCTGAAACTTCTCCTCCAAGAAATATGGAAATTGAAATGTGGCTGGGATGAAGATATACCTGCTTCTATTAAAAGAAAGTGGAATACTTTGAAAGAGAAATGAAGCATTTTCAACAAATCAGTATTCCAAGATGTATATTCCAAAGGAATTTATTAATATCCAATATGCAGATGCATGGATTCTGTGATTCATCGGAGTTGGCTTATTCTGCTGTCTGTTATCTAAGAATAACTTATGAGAATAATCAAATTGAGACCATTCTTTTGACAGCAAAAACAAAAGTTGCGCTCCCATCAAGAAAATAACCATACCAAGACTTGAGCTTTGTGCAGCCTTGATGTTGGCGCAACTTCAATCACAGACAACTCAAGTACTTCCCTTTAATATCGATGAACAATTCTATTGGACAGATTCAAAGATTGTTATGGCGTGGATTACTTCTGAATCAAAGAAGTGGCAGATATTTGTGGCCAATCGGGTGGCAAAGATTCAAGATCTGACTGCAGCCCATTCATGGCAATATATATCAGGCAAGAAAAATCCAGCAGACCTTGCTACGAGAGGAATTTTGCCTTCCTGTTTTATCAATTCAAAATTATGGTGGCATGGACACGTTTGGTTGACATTAGATGGTTCTGAAAATATTCCTTCATTCACTATAGACCCTTCTATGGGTTTAGAAGAGCGTAGTGTTATACTGCATGCTACAATAGCAGAACCATGCCCAGAGTTTTTGTCAAAATATTCTTCCTTTACCAAACTTTTAAGGGTCATGGCTTGGTGTAAAAGATTTATTAATATTACCAGAAAACAGCCAACTCAAAGACTCTCATTTCTAACATCCCAAGACTTAAAAGATTCTCTATTACAAATCGTCAAGATTATTCAGAGATGTGAATTCACCCCAGAAATCAATGCTTGCATAAAAATATTCCTTTACCAAGAAAAAGCAGGCTTATTTCGCTTAACATTTTTATAGATTCCCAAGGAATTCTTAGAGTAGGCGGACGATTACGTCACTCGGATTTGGATATTGATCAGAAGCATCCTATGCTAATTCCTAAAGATCATTTTGTAACCAAATTAATTGTACTACACTATCACATAAACAATCTTCATTCTGGAACTCAATTAACTTTATCTTTGATTCGAAATAAATTTTGGATTTCTTCTGGAAGAAACTTAATCAAAAGGGTCTTAAATCAATGTCTCGTATGCCTGAAGAGTAAATCTAAGGCTATTCATCAGATAATGGGAGACTTACCAAAAAATAGACTTCTTCCAGGTAGACCATTTGAAAAGATTGGTATTGATTTGGCCGGTCCCATTCAAGCTAAGCCTATGTTGAAACGAAGCAAAGTTATTTTCAAATTCTACATAGTCCTATTCGTTTGCTTCACCACCAAAGCCATTCACTTAGAAATTTCATCAGATTTGACTGCGGAAACCTTTCTTGCAGCATTGAAAAGATTCATCTCTAGAAGAGGAAGACCAACTGATATATACTCAGACAATGCAACTAACTTTAAAGGTGCAAGCAACATTTTGAAAGAACGATGGAAGTTGTTCAATGCTGCTAATATTCAAGATTTTTCAGCCATAGAATCCATTAATTGGCATTTCATTCCTCCGTCGGCACCTAACTTTGGTGGATTATGGGAAGCTGGCATTAAATCAGTTAAAACCATCTTATCTAAAACGATGAAATCTAGGTTATTGAATTACGAGGAGTTACTGACCTTATTAGCTCAAATTGAAGCCTGTCTTAACTCCAGACCATTAACCTTTGTTAGCAATGATCCAAACGACTTAACAGCGCTAACACCAGGACATTTTCTTATAGGAAATGCAATACGACATGATGCAGAATCGGATCACTCTGCTTTGAATCTTCGCTCCAGATGGAGTCTGATTCAACCTCAAAGAGACTACTTCTGGAACCGTTGGAGCTGTGAATACCTACATCAACTCCAAGAAAGAAGGAAGTGGAGGACTTCACATCCGGATGTCAACATTGGAGATTTGGTTATGTTGAAGGAACAAAACAAACCACTACAATGGAAACTGGCGAGAATTGTCCAGATATTCCCAGGAGAAGATAATCATGTCAGAGTGGTGCTTCTTCGTACTCCTAAAGGCCTTCTGAAGAGACCAATAACCAAGATATGTCCTCTGCCTTACAAGGAGTGAGCTCTTGAACTGTAATATAGTTCAAGGTTGTGGGGGAGTATGTTGGATTCAAATGTAAATATTCATTAATTCATTTATTTGCATTTTTAAATTCATTTTGTTTTCACTAATTTATTTATTTTCTTTTAATCTGTGAAGTTTATTTGTTACTTGGCACTGTTGGTGTTTTGTTGACATTTTTTAATCTGCTACCATTATCATTATTGTAATCGAATTTGTGGTAATAAAACCTACTCTATTCTTTGCAAACTTTAATCATTCATTCATTAACTCAAATCTAAATAAATACTAAAATCTAAATCTACAATTCGAACACGGGATAATTTTCAAATGTCGTTTTAAAACATACATATATACCATAATATCGGTCCAATTATTTCCATTAATTGAATACTAAAATAATGATTTTAAAATCGAACAAATTGATTTAATGAAAGACGTTAATGATCTAAAAATATAGCCATTGTGGGTCATAAAATATACAAAACATATTAATTTAATAAATTTGAAAATGAGAGAAACTTCTCTTAGTGTTTGGATCATATTGCCACGTGGGAAATTAGGAAAGACAAATTTCAGGATGAACAACAACAACATCCGCCCCAAAATGTGGACAGGTTACACTTACATCGCCCGCTTAAGTCCCTCTGGGGACTTTTCCGGACTCATCTTAAGAAAGTTCAGTGGTGGGTCTGGTAAGGAGAGCAAGTCAAGAGGTGAGTCCCGGATATGTACAGTGATACTGTAGTGAGCAGATAGTTAAGGAGAGGTTATGAAAGTATAAATTGGAAGGGTACATTAGAGTTATAATACAGGTTCAAGTTCATGGGCAGCCAGGGGAATGATGGGAGGGTTTAATTATTTTATTTATTTACTTATACATTTTTATTTATCATTGTTTTCTTCAAGGATGACACAGGAAATTATTTAAGGCGAGAATAAACAATGAATGATTAACATAAGATAAGCAACGAGGGTTTACAGAGTAGAAAAATATAAACATAAAAATGATACTCTGTTAATAAAATAATAAATACTTTGCTACAATATTTTAAAGGGGTTTGAGATAGAAAGTTGATTTTTTTTTAAGTCTTGTGAATAATAGTTATTTATAACAATGAAATCTCTCTTATAAACGGTGCCATTGTTAACTTTTGATAGTTTTGGATTGTAATTCCGAAGGGTGTTCAGATTAGAGTCTGAATTTCTTCCTTCTTTATGACCATATGACATCAAAACGAGTTGAAATCATCCTGAGACAAACAGACATGTTCTATGCAAATGCTCAGGTTAAATACCTAGCTCGATGTTTGTTCCTCTACTCCGCCGAAACCACCGAGTCAATCATTGAAACTGCATTCTACAGGGAGAGCTGAAGTTTATCATATTGGCTATTAAAATAAGTCTTTGATATTCAAATGGTAATTTCGATAAATTTAAAACTAATTTGAAGTATAGATGGAAATCTTGCCGGGAGGATATTGATTTAAAGAGACAAAGGTCGCCTCTCCCGTCAAAATAGAGGTCAAAACAGACGCCATCTATTTGGAGTCGTTCTGCTTCTTAAAACTTGGGGTTACATTGGAACAACTGATAAAAAATATACAACATAAATTTGCGGGAAGAAGATATTCATGTACCAAAAGGGAGATGTGCCCTCTTTTGTTACATATATATGTTATAATATATACTCTTCCAGGAATAATAAAGCAAACCTAGAGCCAGCCCAGAGAGAGATGGGATGTAAAGTCCGGTCAATTGAGACAGCAGCGACATTCCAAGGGGCGGCAAATGGGGCCCGTCCGTCAACACCTTGGGACTTTTAGGACAGTTGGTGATTGTGTTCGACTCGAACGGACGCCCGGCGGTTGCCGGGCCCGTCTCTCTCGCTGGTTGTCTGGGTCCCTTCTCCAACTTGTGGTGTCCTTATTTATCTTTCCCCACCTTATTATTATATTGTCACATATATATAACATGTAATCTGGTTGGAGGGATCCCTGCTTGTCTTTCACTTCCAATTTTTAGCGTACATAAATGTTGTTCCAGAATTTTACAAAATATTTTTAAAAATATTTATAAAAGTATAAATTTTATTTGCATAGTTTGATAGTTTTTACAGTCATAATTCTTATAAATTAGTTCAATATTAATTTATATTTGAAACTATTGCTTCGTATGTATATATGTATGTATGTATATAATGGCTCAAATGCGTATAAATCTTGTTAGTATATCCATGCTATCCATGCCTGTAGAAGAACCGGAAGGTTCGAAAGCTCGCAATTAATCTAAAAAGAAGCTCCTCATGTAATCTTTTAATCCTTATATATTTAACTAAATTCTACTGAGTTCATGTAACCGAAATTATATGTATAACATATTCGGCAGATTTCCTACCCCCTTTTGTAAAATGTTATGAAACCGAAGCCGTCCCTGTACAGATGAGGGACATTGCCCGAAACCATGGTATACAGGCTGTTGGCCTTTTGTTTGAATTTGACAAAAAATGTGATTCATTCTTCATTATCACAAGTAAAGTGATTACGCATTGTTCATATTCATAAATAAAGGGATAGATGCTTCTTAAGGTACACATATTTCACAATTTATAAACGCTTTGGCGTTGGTACCCCTGGTGATCATCTACCAAAGAAAGGTATTGGTTTCATTTTGAATGTGGATGTTGATAGTTTACACAATCGAGATGACTATGCATCAAAACCTAAATGTCATTTAAAAATGGATAAGACACTATTTCAATAGCTTAAAACCCCTCAAATATTTTCAGAAGTGTATGAAAGACATAATACCTTTGAAACTTGGCTTTGTATACTTATTTATTCAAAATACAAATAAAGGCTATATATATATATGTGTGTGTGTGAATTATATATATATATATATATATAATGATTATTTTTGAGTTTTGTTGTTAAAAAGAGGTGCAGTCGTGAAAAAGTAAAGATAATTATTTACCTTTCAAGTATATTTTATTTTGAATTACTTGAGGTAAAATTACACATAAAAATATTTATCACAACAATATAGAATTTATAGAATGAATTCTATAATCATGAATTCAAAAAATAGGTAGGGTTAAAAATACATATTTACAACAATAATAATTAAAGTAGGTATGTTCTGAATCTATGGTCAAAAATATATATCATATATATATATATATGAGAAAACAACAGAAAAAAATAAAAGATAAGAGGGTCAGGTGTTGATATTAAAAATAAAGAAGGCATCTCCTGACCACGAGCACATGTGCTTTTTAGATGGCAGAGCGCCATCTAGTGGAGCAAGAATAAACTAAACGTTTATTTAGCTTGCTCCGTGATATTTGGCCAACCCAATTTCTTGATAAATCAAGAAAAGCCATCCACGAACGCGTTTCGCGCTGTTGGCGCTCGTCAGCGTGGAGTAGGCTGTAACCACTGCATCCAAAAATATTTTTTGGACCCAATGGCTTTCTCAAGAAGCCATTGGGTCCAAAAAATCTTTTTGGATGCAGTGGTTACAGCCTACTCCACGCTGACGAGCGCCAACAGCGCGAAACGCGTTCGTGGATGGCTTTTCTTGATTTATCAAGAAATTGGGTTGGCCAAATATCACGGAGCAAGCTAAATAAACGTTTAGTTTATTCTTGCTCCACTAGATGGCGCTCTGCCATCTAAAAAGCACATGTGCTCGTGGTCAGGAGATGCCTTCTTTATTTTTAATATATATATATATATACTAGCGGATGTGTCCGGCTTCGCCCGGGTTTTACCCGAGTGAATGTTTGTCTAACGAACATTTGTTAAAACAATTCTCTATAAACTTATAAAACGTACTCGGCTTCGCCCGGGGTTTTACTCGAGTAAAGGTTTGTCTAGCGAACATTTGTTAAAACAATTCTCTAAAAACTTATTTAAAAAAATATATATATTTTTTGATAATTTGAAACTCGTAAATTTGAATCTCTCGATAAAGTGAACATTTTTTCCCGGTCCCTGTGTGCCGTGTCATCCTGAATTTTGTCTTTCCTAATTTTCTACATTAGAAAATCATAGTTTTATCTAGTGAACAATTTTTCCTGGTCCCTTGAAAATACTCGATAAGTTGAATAAAATCAATATTAATTGGTTCCCTCGGTAATTGGAAGTTGAAGGAATAGTATCTTCGCCTTGGAATTGTATCATTATTCTTGTCTCAAATAAATTGCCGTGTCATCCTGAGATAATCTTACTTTTGATAAATAATATTTAAGATAACAAACTTAGTGATAAGAAAACTTGTTATCATCGTCAAAATGGGGGCGCTGCTTGCGAGTTAAATCTACAAATCTGCAAATAACTCTAAGGATATTCAAGATATTCATGAAATTACTTTTCAAAAACCTTCCCGGTGATATACCTAATAATATCCCAAAATTTCACGGCGATTGGATGTATGGGTTTTGAATCTATAGAGTATAGACAGACAGACATTCAATTTTATATATATATAGATTTACTATTCATTGTTGGCTTTTTATCTTACATTCACTCTTCATTGTTGGCTTTTTATATTACATTTACTCTTCATTGTTGGCTTTTTATCTTACATTCACTCTTCATTGTTGGCTTTTTATATTATATTTACTCTTCATTGTTGGCTTTTTATCTTACATTCATTCTTCATTGTTGGCTTTTTATATTACATTTACTCTTCATTGTTGGCTTTTTATCTTACATTCACTCTTCATTGTTGGCTTTTTATATTATATTTACTCTTCATTGTTGGCTTTTTATCTTACATTTATTCTTCATTGTTGGCTTTTTATATTACATTTACTCTTCATTGTTGGCTTTTTATCTTACATTCATTCTTCATAATTGGCTTTTTATATTAAATTTACTCTTCATTGTTGGCTTTTTATCTTACATTTATTCTTCATTGTTGGCTTTTTATATTATATTTACTCTTCATTGTTGGCTTTTATCTTACATTTATTCTTCATTGTTGGCTTTTTATATTACATTTACTCTTTATTGTTGGCTTTTTATCTTACATTCATTCTTCATTGTTGGCTTTTTATATCATATTTACTCTTCATTGTTGGCTTTTTATCTTACATTCATTCTTCATTGTTGGCTTTTTATCTTACATTCATTCTTCATTGTTGGCTTTTTATATTACATTTACTATTCATTGTTGGCTTTTTATATTACATTTACTCTTCATTGTTGGCTTTTTATCTTACATTCACTCTTCATTGTTGGCTTTTTATATTATATTTTTAGATTGAGATTATTAGATAGTATGTAAAAAAATTAACTCTGTTGAAATTTAATTTTGTATTTATATATAAATAAAATTAACTCTGTTGATTTTTTTGTATTTAATCGATAACAGCGAAGTTACGCATGTTAATGTTAGGAAATATATTTTGATGTTAAGCAAAACCTGCTCCATCTCGTTTTACATAAATGTTGAAAATTTGGTTGAAATTGATGCATTGTAACGAAAGTTTTTAGTGAACAACACTTATGAAATTTGCATTTTATTAATATATATATATATATATATATGCATATTGGCTTTTTTAAATCTTTGAAATACATATGGTAATTTCAATCAAATAAAAGTCAATTTTAGCTACTGCCCAGACGCCGTTTACTTGCGGAAACTGTAGCTTCCTCCATCCTGTGGCTTACCACCAGGTTGTTTCCACTTCCATTTAATTGAACCTGCTCCTCGTCGATGCCTGAAGTTTCTTAGTAACGCCATCGCTTCGGACTTCCCCAAATTAGAAAGCGTGTTCACGAACTGGCGAGACCGCCTTCGCTGCTTAAAGCCAGGCAAATTTGAAGTGTGCACGACGAAGAAACAGTTTTTGGTCAGTTCTGCTAGCGTTTTCGGCGGAACACGCACAGAGAAAGTGTCAGAAGAGAGGATTAGAGGAGCCATGGTAATGAATGTCCTCGCTTGGACGCCGTTCCCATCTCACGTATCTTTGGTGCTGGGTTCCTGTGGTCGGTGTGCCCTCCACCAGCATGCCCTTCTAATCTCTCTGTTACTGGTCCTTGGAGGCCATGCTTCACCTGGCGATATCCCAACCTGTCTGCATCGCCTGATGCTCCAGCGATCTGACGTTCCCCCACAGCGCCATCCGCCTTCTCATGCACGAGATGTTATCTATCATTGTGCGGCCGCCGAACCTTCAGGTACTTGAGTACCATGCCATCACCTTGTCGGCGAAATTTGAGGTCTGCGTCTACTTCATTGACAGAGAATTGAGCGGTGTCGCTTATGATATTTCTGCGAACTCTACCTCAGTTACAGAATCGTCTTGTAGTTGTCAACAAATTGATCATTTTGAATATCCCTCTTTCTCACCAAGTATATTCTACGGCTGGAGATGGAAGCCACAATTGACGGCACCTCTGGTCGCTGCGAAATTTGTCATGGCACACATCTGCATATATAAATAATTCATCAGATAATTTAAAAGATTTCATCTTTTGATACTTCAAGTGTTTATCGGAAATCCAACTCATGCGTGGTACCTAAAAATCACATTATTTTTAAAATGAAATCTAAGCTTCAACATCAATGACAAAAGGAAATTGAAACAATATCCAATCAATCATTCCCTGATATTTAATATCATTTAATATACATTTAATACAATAGAACCCCGTTCGCATTTTTCTAACATTCATCATAAATATAAAAGATTGGTTGTCGAGGCGCTGCTATCTCTGAAATATAATAGCATCAATAGGCACATTGAGATCCCGGAAATTTACAATGATATATTTACATAAGCTGTTCATACAACAACCTATAGATTCTTTACTAGTAGATTATACCATATATTAGCATAATTACATTTCTCCTATTGCCTGTTTTGTATATCATACATAAAACTTAAATTTTATCTCTCTAAAAATAATAGTTTTTTTTTTTGGTTATGCTAATCACCTGTATATATATAGATGTATCTTGATTCTTTGTGTAGTTTTATTCCTGTTGAAGGGCGACTTTGTGCTCGAAAGCTCTAAAAAAAAAAAAAAAAACGCTTGTTCATAAAAAGATACTCATCCTCTTTGTCTTTGAATGTTTTCTTTACCAAGTTACTCCAGAGAATTTTACCTTGTTTAAATATTCAGATATATATATATACGAGTAGTATAACTAGCCGAATGACCTGGGCAACGCCCGGGTTTTACCCGATTAAATGCTTTTATTCAAATACTATTCGTTACAATTATAAATTGGCGCCGTGGATGTCATTCTTGTATAATATATAAATGAGTTTTAAAAATTGTAAAAAAAAAAAAAAATGCATCGGTCGGGAATCGAACCCGGGCCGCCCGCGTGGCAGGCGAGCATTCTCGCCATTGAAATACCGATTGCTTATAAGAAATGGCCATATTTGGGTATTTATTACATTCAGAAAAGCAAACGGTGACAGAATTAAGAATTGTTTGAGAGATGACTCTGATACTTGTATATTTTAATACCGTCATAACATTTTTAAGTCGTAAAATGATAGATTTGATAGTATATTAAATTTTACTATACAATATAATGCGGCTTGTGATTGTAAAACGATGTTTGAAAATTATCCCGCATGTGTTTCTTTTGAACGAAAAATCAAAATTTATTTTGAGGATAAATAACGATTTATGAAAGGATTAATCGTAAAGAGTAATGATAAACTGAAAATAAAAGTGTCCAGGGATGGGAATCGAACCCACAGTGTTCCGCTTACCGGGCAGATGCCATGTCCACACTTTTATTTTTCCGTTTACAATTACTCTTCACAATTCATCTATTCATACTTCATCCCTAAGGTTAAAATATTCGTTATTTCTCCTTAAAAATAAATTTCGATTTTTCGTTCAAAAGAAACAAATGCGGGATAATTTTCAAATGTCGTTCTACAAATTTTACTGTATTGCGGATACTACTATTTGTAGTAATCCTAACATTATTTCAAACAATATTCAATTTGCCAAATATATTTACTTGGAGTTTGACGGCTAGTTTGAGATTAATACGTGGTATTTGGGCCAAACTATTCGATTTGAAAATAAATACACGATTCTGACATAGGATATATGGCAACAAAACACACAATGAAATATAAATACACAACACGGACAGAACCACGATAAAACAACAACTCAGACAATCACTATGGCCTTCTTACCGTGGCTTCCATTGATTGCCGTTGCTTGGACAGAAGATTGCCTTCTAAGGATTTATTTCTCTCTTCTCTCGTCTTGTTGGTAGCTCCATAGACCTGTAAGATATTTGGTAAAATGTTGTAGCAAAGTATTTATTATATATTATGTGCACAGATCATTATTATTTTTTTGATATTGGTATTATTTATATTTTGCTATTCTCTCTCTCTCTCTCTGAAAACTTTCCTCATTGTTTGTCTTGTATCTTATAAATGTTTATTTTTATTTCTGCTTCTTTGTATGTATACAGGGTGCCTCAAAAAAATGTATACACACTTTGAACTTCCATAGAAAATTTATTTACCGTTCTACAAAGTTAAATTTCAGGAAAATAGAAAACTGAAAGTCCAATATAAATGAAACATAAATAACAAATGTTAATACTGTTCAAATTGGTGACCTGCAGCATCAATACAATTCTGAGTACGAGTCACCACAGATTCTGTACATCGTATCAAAACGTCCAATGAGATTTCTCTACACACTGCTTGAATCTCATTCCAAAGAATGTCTAGGTTACGTGGTTTACGTTTGTACACCCCATCTTTTACTGTGCCCCACAAGAAGAAATCCAGTGGTGTAAGGTCTGGAGAGCGTGCTGGAAACTCGATTGGCCCCCTGCGTCCTATCCACTGGCCCGACAAATTTTGATCCAGGTAAGCTCGTACGTCCCTGTGATAGTGCGGCGGAGCACCATCTAGTTGAAAATAAAAATCATCATTACCGTATAATGCACGAATGGCAGGAAATATGGAATCAGCAAGCATTGTTAGGTAATTAATACCAGTTACAGCGCCTTCAAATCGAAAAGTATACATTTTTTTGAAGCACCCTGTATATAAGGATTAGATTCGAAAAACCTCAGTACCGTAGTTATACCTGTCAAAGGGCTGTTGAACAAGAAAGCTTATATTGCCGTTATATATAAACTTTTCCCTCAGCTAATTGTCTTCTATTAATAATTATACCGAAGGGATTATATTAACAACAAATTTTCATTTGTGTTTGCCTTGAATAAATTGCCGTTTCATCCTGAAGTTTGTCTTTCCTAATTTTCTATGTGACATTTTGGTGGAGATGCTGGGTAGATTAGGAAAGACAAACTGAGGATCGCTGAGAAGACCTTGAGGCCTTGGGTGCTGTGATCTACATTTTCAGAGACTGGCTCCAGGATTCCACGGCCGTGTCAAAGTCAAGGCTTCCCTACAAGAAGACGATGTCCCTATTGACGATACAACGCTGAAGCCGCTCTTCATTCCGCAAGGGAAAATATCAGAAGCTACTAGGGACAACGTTTCAAGACTAAAGGGAATCTTTCGCAGAAGCACGTCAGGACTATGTCAGTATCTACAATATTTGCAAGCTGTGGGTCACAGCTCACATAGGAAGGGAAGGTATGTAGCAAAGTATTCATTATATATTAAGATAAGATTATAAATATTTTCATATTCATATTATTTGTATTTTGCTACTCTGGGAACATCCCTCATTGCTTGTCTTGTATCCTATAAATGCTATTTTTTTTGTGCCTGCCTTGAATAAATTGCTGTGTCATCATGAGGTTTGTCTTACCTAAATTTCTATGTGACAATATATTTCTGCAATATCGAATATTTCTTCATTTTTAGTATATTCTCTTCTTCTCTTCTACTTCTTCTATCTTGTTCTGCACTTCATAGAAATTGACAAACGTTATAGCCTTATGAATATCAATGTTTTAAACAATGTTCTCTATTAAGAAAAAAGGCATTTCCTTATCGTGCAATTGAAAATTGGCTTGCGCCATCTAACGGAATAAATATCAACTAATCATCGATTTATAATTATTCCAGAATTGGTCGAATATCCATTTTTGATTAATCAATAAAAGCTAACCACGTACGCGTTTTGGGCTGTTGGCCCTTGTCAGTGTGGTGCAAGCTGTACCTCAACGATCATAAAATGTATCTCTATGTACATTTAGAAGATATTATAATAATTTGAAACGTTGAGTCTGTATATCCTGAACGCATTCTACTGGGAGGATTTTCTGATTGACTAATAATTTTAAACGATTCAATCGTCAAGACTTGTAATAGGCAGGAATATATTATGACAAGATACATAGCTCTATGACAAGTGATACCTCGACAGCGAAGATACACTCATGGACAAATCTTAAGGAAGTAGAACGTCTTCAATGCTGCGTCTTATTTTGAAAAGACAGATTAAATTTTGTTCAAACTCCGTTATCTTGTGTGTCTTCAATAAATATCAATATCTACTGCCCTTACTGCAATGGAAAATTAAAGGGAGGGCCTGGCTCATCAGTGGTGAACCCTCCCAGGGGTTAATTAAATTGTAGATTAAACTGGGGAAACCGCTGGGAGGGTTCACCACTGATGAGCGAGGCCCTCCCTTTAATTTTTCCATTGCAGTAAGGGCAGTAGAAATTGTTTAATTTTCAAAAGAATCATACGCGTCTATAATAGTTTCGAATATTCATAACAGATGGCGCGCTATGCATAATAAAATATCAAATATCTTTCAGAGGTTATTATATGAATCCCAATATACATGCTAAAAGGTACAACTTCCTTTAGTTTAGTCAATGAGTGCATTGTACAGAGCTGCGACAATATTTGACACAGAGTAAGTTTTAATACTAGAGACTAACAAATGTGTAAACATTAATTTACATTGGTCTAATAAAACAGCCATAAGACAATTCTAAACCAATTCTCGCGTCATAAACCATCAGTAATTAAAATCCTTACAGAGAGAATCAGCTTCCACAATCACAGAGTAACAGAGGTAAAAATAGAACGGGTAAATGGGATGTCGTTTAGCGACCTAATCCCATATTAGTAAATGACAAAATTTATCAAATTAATTATGAGGCGGAGATAATGGCAAGTCTCGAATAGGCTCAAGATTTATAGTTAATTAGACCGAATGTCCCAATTAAAAGGTCAGGTTTTACGGCCCCGTTATTGGCGACAGTTTAAACCCTGCTCCAATTCTTGAATAACCCTTTAATCTCCTCCATGGTGTGTGATTTAGATTTATTTAGAGCATATTTGCCATGATTAGATTTTTAATTTAGCTCTAGCTGGCCCTGTTTCCTACCATGTATGCCCCCACAGTTCTCCACGCAGCGAACAAGCCTCTCCCCACCGCCTATCCCGACCATCCTCCGTGGTGTGTGGATATTCAATAGAAGACATATCTGACTACCTGGTAACACAAGCTATATGAACTAGCTTATTTGTCATACAAAGTGGGGTTTTCGCGCCTATTATGTATTTTTTTTTTACTTTCGATAAATATTCAAAATTTTATTGTATAAATCTGCCAGCTAGCCAATAAAATCAGTCTGTTTGTAGTAAAGTCTTCGAATCGGTCTAGTTCTTTGAGTCTGTGCTCCAATTAATTAGCGTTTGGAGATTCACCTAGTTGAAGAGGTTTGACGTTGTTCACGTAATCAGAAGTTTTTATAAAGGATCGAATGGCTCTAATTCAAGGATATTAATCAGCTGGCCTGGTTCATCTAGATACAGTCCACGCTCTGCCAAACCAAAACAAAGTAATATCCAGGTTTAGGAAGTGGCAAGGATTCCTAGTTATCGCTGCTAGACCCTCATCCGCTCCCGACCAGTGTGAGATAACAGCTATTTTAGGGAATTAGCTAAATCAACGTGTAATTGATTTTTGCTCCACTAGATGGCGCTCTCCCATTTAAAAAGCTCATATTAGCGATCAAGAAATACCTATTTTGTTTTAAATATCCACACCTGACCTTTTATTATAGTGTAAAATGTATATTTTCCTCGTCTATGATCAGCCTCACAGACTCAACCTCAGCATGGAAATTTATGGTCAACTGGTTCAACTCAGCAATCAAAACAGGACGCGAGTAAAAGCGCTCAACACTAGTCCATACTAGTGAGCTGGACTCCCCGGGTAGACTCCCCGGCTGTGCTCCAGGAACCTGGGTTATAAATATCTCTCTCTCTCTGCAGTTCATCGGTGGCGGAGTCTTTCCCGCGGTGGGCGCCACCAATGACGCCTGTATAAAATTTTATATATGTATATTTATTAATTCTATTTTATATTTATATCTATTTATTCATATATTTAACCATATATAATCTTATATCGACATTGTAATAAATCAGTGTCAATCTCTCTCTCTACTTCCCTTCTTCTGTATAACAAGCTAACCGAGAGACTTCTTCGGGTTGTGTCCGCGAGCGTCTCGTGCAGCTCGTACTTTTTCTTAGAAGTTCTTGTAATAAATAATATCGTACTAAGCTATATCCACAACAAACCCACATTGTTTTCTTAGAAACCTAACGCAAACATCGACGGCTTAGAAGCGTTGTAACAATATTTCTTAAAATTTTTTCTTTTCCACATGTTCAGGGTATTTTCGCAAGTTTTGTCCCAAATACCAATTTCTTGATTTCTCAAGAAGCCTCTAGGACCAAATATTTTGTGGTAGATGTACAACCTGCAAAACGAGGGTCTACAGCCCGAAACGCATTTGTGGATGGCTTTTCTTGATTTATCAAGAAATTTGGTTGGCAAAATATCAGGGAACAGGTCAAATAAATGTTTAGTTAATTTTTATTTCACTAGATGGCGCTATGCCATCTAAACAGATCATGTGAGAGGTCAGTATATGCTTATTATGTTTTTAATAGGTATAAGGTGAAGCTTTTATACAATAATGAAGGGTTTACTATACAAGTATTTTAAATTTGAATTTTGTTTTGAGAGTATTTTACGCTTAACTATTTTAAATATATCTAGTTATTCGTCGTTGAACCTAATGATTATTTCTTAAAATAAAGATTCCTCGGCTAATAAATATTTTTATTACCTTGACGTTTCGACAAAAATCTTTTGTCCTCGTCAGGAGCAAACAAAAATGAAAACATTTAGCAAGGCATTAATGATTATTGTATATAAATGTTAAGAATGATCTCAAATTAAGCTATTTGAAGAGTACAAAATTTACTAACTGAATATAAAACAAAATGTGGTCATTCTAAGATTAAAAGTGGTAGGAAGGTAGAAACCTTGACGAGAAACCTCATTTACAGGCGTAGTAGGATGGTAAACAGGACCGAGGTTTTTCCTCACAACACTTATCTGATTTATTATAGCTATCTATTCTTTATCCTAAATTGTTAACACTCACTGCCATTATATCTGAATCAGCTTATTACACATTATATAACCGTGTAATATTACGGCTATACATTCTCAAATTTAAGTTTTTTTGCTTATCCCTAGTTCATGTGATACATGCCATGATAATCATGGTGGGTAGAAGTAGAGGACAGCTTTCAATTTTAAGTTGAAGCCCTGAAGTGAGTGGATGCTCTCTGAAATTGTAAAGTAATCCGAAAAGTAAGTGGTGCAAAGAAATTAACCTAATGAATTGTTTAAATGTAATTCTTGAGTTTAATGCAATTTCATCTCTCTAGATTCTATGATGCATTATCGCGTCATTTTTTTATGAAAATTCGAAACTATTATAGACCCATAGAAGCATAGGACGCCTCTCCCGTCAAAATAAACGTCAAAACCTGATGCCATCTATTGACCGTCGCCGCAAACTAGCGGCCTCGGGTCGGTGACAAAGCCACAACACCAGCTTTGAAAAACTGAGAAGCGCCCCCCTAGAGGCTCCGAGGCCGCTAGTTTGCGGCGATGGTCAATAGATGGCGTCAGGTTTTGACGTTTATTTTGACGGGAGAGGCGTCCTATGCTTCTATGGATCAATTTTTTTCCTGGAAAATATTCCATCTATATTATAGACCCGTATGATTCTTTTGAAAATTAAACAATTTCTACTGCCCTTACTGCAATGGAAAAAATAATGGGAGGGCCTGGCTCATCAGTGATGAACCCTCCCAGCGATTTTGCCAGTTTAATCTCTAGATACTGAAAATAAATTCCTGGAATGGTTAACTGTTTATGGTGGTGTACCTACAGAAGTCTTGAATCTTAGAATATGTGTAGAAAACTTCTGTTCCCCCCACCGCAGACAGTGTTCTACTGTCAGTAGAAAACTTAGAAAGATATTGTTGGATTGTCGAACTATGATTTATTACACACGGACTTAGTTTGATATCAAAGTTAACCTTTTGAAAATAGAGCAATCCATATATATCTTTAATTAAAAGGCATATATTGTATCAAAATATCATGTATTTTTACCAATATTTCAGTTGGCTGAACGCCAACCTTTATCAAGGTATTATAACATATTGATGTGGGTTTAATACCTTGATAAAGGTAATACCTACTTGATAAAGGTAAAATAACACCTTGTGATAAAGGTTAGAGTTCAGTCGAATGAAATATTGGTAAAATAAATGATTTTTTGATATAATATGTCTTTTTATTTTAGTTAACTTTATAATTGGATCATAGAAAATTGCGCATATTTTTAGTGAATAAGAGAGAAATT
Source organism: Cordylochernes scorpioides (assembly GCA_030710605.1). Taxonomy (NCBI): domain Eukaryota; kingdom Metazoa; phylum Arthropoda; class Arachnida; order Pseudoscorpiones; family Chernetidae; genus Cordylochernes; species Cordylochernes scorpioides. Next base: position 71,908,214 of record CP092881.1, read on the forward strand.
TTGTCATGATTTGATGAGCATATCCTAAATCTTTCTTATCCTACTTCTCCAGCTACTTTAGAGAACCTATTTTCTCTATATCTCACTTTACTCAGTGAGTTACTTCACTCAATACAAATTAGACGTTAATATGGCAGTTATGTCAGCCGACAGAATCGATACCCTTCTCTGACAAATGAATTCTCCTCAATTAATAATATGTAAATAAAATTAAATTACACAACACGCTCGTGGAAGCTCAAAAACCGTAATTAGACCTCCCAGCCTTAAAAATACAAATTATTATTTTAAAATTCTCGGGACTTAATTTGAAGGTATGCAAATTTCTGCTGCGGCAAAAAAAAGGTGAATTTGCACAGTAGCTGAGAGAAAAAAAAAAACAAATTGAAACAACAGCTTTATTCTGTTCGCTGAATGCCTACCGGTGTGTATGGAGGGAAGTTGTTTGTTTATTTTTCGTTTAAATTAAGTAATGTTTATCCATCTTACCTAGTATTTATATGTAGAAATAGATAAAAACACCTTTTTACTGCACAGATAATAAGGTTTTGTGTATATGTATTCATGAAGTCAATGCGGCATGATTTATACAAACACATTTATTTATTCTAGAACAACATCTGAAAATTATCCCGCATGTGTTTATTTTGAACGAAAAATCGAAATTTTATTATAAGGAGAAATAACGATTATTTCTAAGGGATGAAGTATGAAAGGATGAATTGTGAAGAGTAATGATAAACGGAAAAATAAAGTGACCAGGGATGAGACTTTATTTTTCCGTTTATCATTACTCTTAACAATTCATCCTTTCATACTTCATCCCTAAGGTTAGAAATAATCGTTATTTCTCCCTAATATAAAATTTCGATTTTTCGTTCAAAGGTGAAGATTGGTGTAGTTGATTTAGGATAATGGATAGTGGCTGCCTGACCGGCATTCATAGCTCTTAAAATTAAAGATATTTTGGAATATCTTTAGAGATAATAAAAAGATTTACCGGCCGAAGTATCTCTAATTTTAAGAGCTAGCTTAATTGAGTTGAACGTGACTACATGCGATTACAGTAGTGCTTATGAGTGGTGTTCAATGAATAAATGTACCTTGATACGATATTTTATGCTTAATAGGAGGGGGAGAAAACTTGGTCCTAGTGGCCACGTTTTGGTTCGTGAGGATTGTTAATATGTATGCTAAAATGGTTTCTTTGAAGAAATAAGAAGTGTATAATTCATTGGGAAGAGTAGCCTATGTTAAATCACAAGTGGGGAGTAAGAGGAAGCACCCCCATTTGACGCTCCTCGGGGAAGGGCGTGACAAAATGATGGTATCAAATGATTGGATTACCAATTAAGCAGCTTGTGTTGAAATGTATTTTCATGATATGGCTTGATTGTGTGATGGAGACATTTTTCGATATACATAGATTATTTGATACGAATTATGATGTAAAATAAGAATTTTAAAATATTTTGAGTTATATGCGTTGTTTATAAAGTTATGGTTTTAACAATAATTCAGGTCAATTAGGGTGTTAAAATTTTGTAAAATTCTTGAAGTTAAATATAGGAACGGTTCACTAAATCTGGAAGGAATATGGCGGTTAGGTGAGTCATCGAAAAGGTTTGGAAGAAGTGGTTGAATGGAGATTGGTTGGTGGGGTTTATAATATTTTGATTTGGAAATGAATATGGTTGGGGTGGTGAGATATAAAAGACCTTATCAGTATAATAGTTTACTTTTTCCCATGTACTGCGCCGTTGTCTCTATTTAAAGGCTGGTTGGGTCGTTTGATTTACGCTAGAGTAGTACAGTGGTGTGGTGCCAGGCGGGCGTTGAATTTCCTAATGGGAGTTTGGTTACATGAAAATAGAGTGAAAAAATAGTACAAATGTGATATTGTACTGGAATAAGGTGCATACATTAACGATAAGGTAATTCCTCTTTTTTATTAATGAAGATAATATTCTTTTAGTTGTGGTGTGCTATATGTTTATGGTATGGGAAATATAGTTTTATCGGTGTTCATAGGTCTATGTATTTCGACATGAGTTTTGACTTAGTAAATATATTGTTTGTTTGCGCGGGTTATGCTGGTCCCATAGAGGTAGATATGAGGTTTCTCCTGGTGTTGGTGGCGCTGTGGAAGGGACATTTGTGTTTTTACCCTGGTAACTATGGCATGCCAATTTGAAAGGGTTTTGGGCGATATGACACTTAACAGATGTTTGGAGAGAGGCCCTTAGTTAGTGGCTCTATAATGATGCTGGTGGGGATATATAGTTGTACTCCCATTGCAATTTTGTTTTTATAGCACTCTTGGAGTATGGTTTGGGATGTCAATTTAAGAT